>NW_019379909.1:1178488-1210065 GCF_000648655.2 Copidosoma floridanum | reverse complement strand
AGTATGCGTTGAGATTGGAGAGCCGAATGAGAGCGGGTATAATCCCAGACACACAACACAAAGGACTACTTCGCTGTGATTTTAGAAATAATCTAAATAACTCGTATTACCACCAAGCTTTGCTACCAATTTTTTAAAAATAATCTCCACGCTTAAAGCGGTCGAGCACCGAAAGTCCAAGTAGATACCGGTTAGTGGAAGTGTTACCTGTTGGTGGTGTACAAACTTACTTTTCAGCTATCAGCCTTCGTACTTCGTCTCTTTCTCTCCCTTTGTGCTCGTCGCGGTATTATACCGGTGCACGGGAAAATAACCGTGAGCAACGGAGTTTTCGCGTCCCAGGCTCGCTGGAAGAGGACTACCTTTGCATTGCGCACTAGTGCGTTTTATGCTAACGTTATTTCCTTTTGAGTAGCAGGTTTTCCCTTCTTTGGGTGAACGCGCTCTAGCGTTTTCTTAACGTACTAGACGCACATTCCCCGCGCGCGGTGTTCAAATTTGAATTTTAAAATAGGAATTTTTCATAAAATGAAACATATGTATGTATAAAAAAAATGTGTACTATTTAATTGTCTATTAGACGGATTTTTTATTACAAAAAAAAAATATCATACAATAGAAGAATATAAATGTAAAGCGCGTATTATCAATTCTAGGTGATAGAAGTGCCGCCTTGCAGAAAACGTTACATTTAAATATTTTTTCAGAATTTTTGACAATTGCACCGCAAAAAGGAACAAGTAAAAACTGAGTTTCTAACGATTAAGAAAGATAAGAAGATAAAATATATTATCTACAGAAAAAATGTAGAAGAAATGAAAGTACATTATGATTTAATATTTAATTATGTACATATAAACCTACATGTATGTTGTGTTAAACATACAAACAATATCCACTGTATAATAGTCTACCCATAACTAATTGCTCGAGGAGGAATTTCGATATGTCCTGCAGACTTGCCTCTACGGGCTCTTATGAAATGATCGAGGATACGGTGCTGTCATTAAAATGCGACTTTATTCTCAAATTTTTATCGTATACATACTGTTCAAATTTGAATACAAAGTGTTACGGGATAGTGTTATAGGCCCTTAGCAAAAAAATAAAAATTACGAACCTTTANTATATATCATGCAGTGATATCTTATATCGTTCAGAAGAAAAGCCATATATTCGATATCTTTTTCTATCAAGTTTATAGTCAAATTCAATATCACCGATTGCATACCCTAAAAGAGGATTCTCAAAAGACAATAATATTCATGAGAAACATTACTTCATGGTTTTAATTACTAAGGAATAATAATTTCTTATATACTAAAACGACTGATGTTTAATGAGCACTTTTTCATTGTTGTTGATAAAATATAAGGGGATCTCACTGGGATAAAATACGTCAAGATAAAGAAACGCCTGTAAAAACAGAGAAGCCTAATTTTAAAAGAGATTTTGAGTTTACTTTTTTTTCTACAACTCGGATTAAAAACTTTTTGACCTTTTTTTAAAGATGTTATTAAAATTTTTCATAACAATCTGTTATAGAAGCACAAGTACAGCTGCAAATACTCATTTGATCTGATGAAACAAGAAATGTACAATGGTGCAAAAAGGTATAAAATTTATATCAATCAGAAAATTAAGCTACTGTTAGACTAAATTTAAACAGTTTCTTACTTGCTATCAGATCCAAATACCTTCTTATAAACTTTAGCTGATCTGTCATCTCACATGTCAGCTGATATATCTCGTGTCAAGAGGTCATCTGTAACTCAACTGAAAACATTAAAACTCATAAAAAAACATAAAAAGTTTTAAAATTTACGGCTTTCTAGTACGCCAATACGATATCATCATTTAAATGATGCATCAGAAAATATACCTATCAATGTTTGAAAGAGTTGATGTTTATTATGTAACATTTAAAAGAAAAATACAACTTGACACTCCAGGTGATATAAGAACCAATATTTCAGGTGCTATATGGCCACTGATATGCCATGAGAATTTTTGTAAATGTTCAATAATAAAAATCAAATCTTTAAAGCTTGGATAGGTCTATTTTTCGGTGCATTATGTGGATGATAACACCATCTTAGCACACTGGACAGCCGTTAATTGCCAGAAAATTATTGAATATAATTGTTGTAATTTTAATGTCTAAGCCTTTACCGTTACAGATGAAATATTGACATGACACATCAGCTGACATGTCAGATGATATATCAGCTGAAGTTTATAAGAAGAAATTTTAGCTACAAGTAAGCACAAAGTAAATATATTATTTTGTGTGCTTTATATTAATCTTGTAGTAAAGGTGAGCTTGAAAATTTAAGAATGCTAGTTTTTCCTTTTGACAGATATTTACTTTCTAGACATGTAATTTCCCAGGTATAATAACCAATTATTTAGTGCCACGATTTATGCATTTTGCACATTTTCTTTATTTATACATAAATTGTTGGGGCCCAGAATTAAAGTACACAAGATTCATAAATTGTCATGCATTCAATAAAGAATATTTTTATTTAATTCATGGATTATATGTGTAAGCTAGTCATTAGTGTGAAAAATTTCTGTTAGAAATGTGTTTATGTCTTTCTATACTTAAAAAATAATAATGATTTTGTAAGTTGTTAACACTTAAGTCAAATTTTCACGAAAAAAATGTGTAATCTCATCGAGATCATATGTTGTACCAGGTCACAATTAAACATTTATAATTAGTATCATATTTTAAGTAATAATTAGTTTTTGGTAGCAATCTTTTTTCTAAAAGCATTCGAACCAATCAATAAAGATAAACACTAAAATATGAGAACAAAACGCAGATGTCGTAAAAACTTCATTGACAACAGTAGTACAACCATAAAACAAGTACAAAATCTTTGTCGCACTACTTTAAAGTATAGATTTTATATACTTGCTTATATTTAATATTAACCTTGTTTTTAATATCAAGACAATTGGACTGTGTCACGGTAATTTATAGAGAAAAAGAAAAAAGCGAAAAACTTTCACTCAGCCACTATCTAAATTGAATACAATCCATCGACAACTATAATGACAAGACTAAGCAAATGATCAAGAGGACTTGCCAGCAAACAGAGCAGCAAAAAGTTAACACAAGGTTTGTGGACATTTAAACCAAGAATGTATAATGAATGTAGAGTATTTGTACGTGTAAACTTGAACTGCTATGCAAAGCAGTGAGAGCTATTGTTGACATGGATTCAAAGAATAACAGAACAGTAGATATCGAGATTTAAGGAGAATAATATGAAAATACGTAATGTGAAAGCTTTGGTTGAGTAAAGGTATTTATAGCTTATATTTTCGTATTAACTTGGACCTAAATTCAGTTGTAATCCCGAACATTTGACCCACCACATTACGCGAAGTTGATGGTAGTAGAATTTTATCATTTACACTGCACTTATTTTTTCCTTTTTCGCTTCACACTAGCACTTACAAAAGATGGCCCACTGTATGAAGCTAAGAAAGCGATTTCGTCAATAATGTTGGTTGCGAGAGAAGACCAACAAGAACCTAGCCAGGAACTGTCTTTTAAGCTATTGGCGTTCCTGTAGATCCCTTGGGTAGGCCTTGTAATAGTAGGTAGAGATAGAGATCGGTGCCTAAGAGTAGCTCGACTTCGAAGGAGCTGTCACGAAAATCATTCACTACATGTAGCCCTTGCAGATGGTACCAATCACTTGACAGCATATGTATAAAAGGCAAGTACTTTGTAGTGATTGAAAATACCTTTGCATGGCACGTAAATCTGACGTCACTTTTGAAGGCAGGCGTAAAGTTGAGTTGGATGTGACCATGCATCGAAGGTCAATCATAGATATCAACCATACTAAGATGTTAAGGGGATGCTTGAAATTTAAATCCAAGGCTTTTAAGCATGCTTTTTGCAACAAACGTCATCTGTGAGCCACATTCTAACATGATACGAGTGATATGAGTGCGGCCGTCTGCCTCTGGCAACGTGACTAGCACTGTTGCCAACAGCGTCGTCACAGTAGTGCAAGCAGGCACTTGTAGATTGCATAAGAGGTTCTGGCCCATAACAACAGCAGATCGAAATAAATCACTAGTAGTGTGCGATAAGGTGATTGCATCCCCATGCAGTAGAGTGTGATGTTGCTCACTGCAAATCTGACAGCATCGTAAAGACTCACAGTTTGCAAGTATATGCAAGCCAAGGTAATTATAGCACAGGCCTTTGGTTTAAGCAAATTGCTTTCGCTCACAAGGAGTTTTTGCCTTAAGCTCTAGATATCAAATGACAAAATACTTAGCACAGAATCAAAGGACTTGTCACAAGCAGTAGCATTATGCACTTGAGATGTGCGACCCTTCTCGATCTTCTTTGACTGCTTCATAGAAGTGAATCTCCAAGTATTAAAATGCACACTTCGTACTACACACTAGAAGATTGTAAGTCTCCTAGTGTGATACTTCAACACAACACACAAGTCACAGACATGTAAGAGTCTATCACAAATATTTGTAGCCTAGTCCTTAATTAGGCTCAAATGACCAATGTTTAATATTGGGACAAGTGGACTGTATGACGGTAATTTAAAAAGAGAGAAAATTAACAAAAATCCTAAGCTCAGTTACTACCTAAATAAAATTTGATCTATTAAAAACTTTAATGACAAGACTAAGCAAATGAGTCTGAATTAGGTGTACAGCAGGTTGCTCGTACACTGCCCAAAGAAATGCGCCCATGTTGCCAAAAGAAATGCGCTCTCAGGACGAGCTATATACAGACTGATTATATTACATGATCAAGAGGGTTTGACAGAAAACAGAGCAGCAAAAAGTTAATAAAAGGTTTGTTGACATTTAAACCAAGAATGTAGTATAAATGTAGAATATTTGTACGTGTAAACTTGAACTGCTACGCAAAGCACTGAGAGCTATTGTTTACATGGATTCAAAGAATAACAGAACAGCAGATATCGAGATTTAAGCAGAATAATATGAAAATACGTAATATAAAAGCTTAGGTTTAATGAAAGTATGTCAAGTTAATGTTTTCATATTAACTAAGACCTAAATGCAAGTTAAATCATGAACAACTTGTACTGCTTGTATTCAACAGTAGAGGAAGGTAGCTTAAAATGGATATGTTAACGTTTAGGGTCCAAAAAATTTAGTATTTGTAGGATAATAATAATAAATTTCTGATAGAAAAAATTAAAACTTGTTTATCATGCAGAGGTTGTTATATTTTTTTGCGAAGTTTTAAAAAGTTTCTATTTCTCTTAAGACTAAGCGATTCGTATCGTAAAGTGAAGTTGTCCCGATACTTAGTATACAAATCAGTTATTTGTTATGTATTCTTAGGCAACCTCCTAGCAAAGAATTACTTTTGAGTATGGTGTACATCTATACTAACATATATAAATGTAAATTTATGAGATCTGGACTATTGGCGCGATCTCTGAAAAACTACAATGTATAATACATGCAAGCACTTGGTGTTTGAACGTAGATGCAAAACAGATCTTGTCTGTCCGTCAAAGAATGCGGTTGTGTGCATGTAAGAGTGGCTGACTTAGCACTCTTTGTATAAGTTGTTTTTTTCTCTCTTATTAGACACATATTTTATTAAAACTTAACTGACATAGCAAATGAAATTTTATTGAAACTTATCCGGTTTTAGCAATAAAACTTACATTTAAATGCGTAAAAATCGTAAAACTATAAGCAAACCCATGTCGGTCGTTATCGATTGTAGGACTTTTAAAATAAATCATTTTTTATGATCAATTTTACGTTTAGTTTGATGTACCGTCTTCTTCAATGGATGATTTACTTTCTAACATTAAATCTTATACAGTTTTCAATACAATAGCTTTCTACTCAATACAAATCAATAAAAATAATTATATAAATAGCTGTAGAGTAAAATAAGTTCGAACAGATTTTAAGCAATCATGCGCAGAAAACGCAATTTTCTCATAAATTTCAATATACTTCATCGGCCGAAAGGAGAGCTGCAGATATATCTACAATGACGATAAGAATCCATAAAAAACTGATCATGTAGTAGAAAAAATGCTGGTAAAAATCATAATAAAAAGCAAATACACTAGGTTAGTAGTACCAAATAACGACAACTAAAATTGAGCAGGGATTCTCAATAAGAACAAATAATATCAATGCCTTAAATCGCTGTTATGTAAGTAGTAAAGAAAAGCTTTTTCCAGATAGTTTCATAAATGTATGTCATACGGCTGGCGCTGGGGACGTGGCTGGGGACCGTTTTTCCCCGGGGTCATGTGACGGGAGAAGCGGGGGAATGTACCAATAACCCTATACGAGTTTCGCGCGAAATTTAAAAATATAATTACCGACATAACCCAGTACTATTTTCGCACGTAATTTAAAAATATAATTACCGACATAACCCAGTACCATTTTGGCACGTAATTTGAAAATATAATCACCAACATAACCCTGTACGAGTTTCGCCCGTAATTTAAATATATTTACCGACATTGGTCGGTAACAATAATTTTTGCACATGACCCAATGAGCCAAAAAAGGCGCGCGTAGTTTAAATGTTTCTAGGATGGTAACAACAATTTTTTCCTCGCAGAGAATCAATGTTACCAACATTGCTTGGTCGGTAATTTTTTTTCTTTTTAGCGGAGTAAAAATTAAGGAGGTTCCCCCGATTATCAGCTGTGGAAGTCCATGAATTCAAAAGTGCGAAAATACGGCTAACGCTAATACCATTTTTCTTGCTAAAAATTTGAAATTATTATGAAGGTTAAGGGAGTGGGTGGTGAGCGAGGTTTCTTGAATAAAAACAATTCAAATTTATTTAATACATATATTGTATAAAAATACACTTAAAGTTTACAAATAAGTTGATATAAATTTGAAAAAAATGTTCTATTCTATGATTACTCTTAGGTTTGCTAGTTTAAGTACATATGTTGCTTATAATGCAATTATTTTCAAAATTTTTAGGTCTTGTGATACGATTCAAAAAGGTTACAGCTATTTTATCGTTAGTGAGAGTATCTGATTAAAAGAATAAACAAAACATGCCTAAAGAATAGTTGTTACACATGAAAAATAGAAAATCAATACAGTAATTTCCGCAAACGCTAGAATTAATATTTTGAAGCTGTAGTACATTCCAATGATAAGTAACACAATTTGTTTGACTCTATCAATATGCTGGGGTACTATAAAAGGCAGACCATAGCTGTCAAAATACACTCCATGACCTTCAATATCGACATATATAGCTACCCAATGCGTGCCCGGCTTAGAACTTTCATCGGTGTTAACTATGAGAGCGCACGGTCTCGCCCAAACAAAAGGTAACTGATCCGCAGGGAATACTCCTGTCGCCGCTGCATGCATACTACAAAGACATCTACGTAGTTGCAACGAGTCCATAATAAACGATGTGTGAGTTTTTATGAGTTGAAATCCACAACTACTTGACGATTTGAGTCAATTTTCAATATGTTGTCAAATTTAGCATATAAAACACAATTTACAGTTTTCGTGAGAGCTGTCTCCAAGCGTACTTCTATTCGTACTGTACCATTCTTTACTAAATTCCAATGACCTGCAAAATGCGCTGAAAGATCAGGCGTAAGATCAAATGCAAGCAGACAATACCCGTTGGAATAGTTTTTCCTGTGAATACCATTTTCCTCATTCATGTAATAGATCCCGGTCCCCGAAAATAAAGTATGATATGCTTCCATGTACATAGGTGTACTTCCTGTAGAAGTCAGTTGTAGCGGCTTACTTGGGAGTTGTACACCATTAACGGACAACGACAAAAAATTTAAAGAATAATTTTGAAAGTTGAAAGGACTCATCTTTCGATCCCCATTGAAGGCTTTGTTGTCAACAAAACCTCAAATGATTCTTTTCGGAAGTTGTCCGAGGATAACATTATCTAAAGAGTCGCCGTTTATACCGCTATGTAGGGTAAAAGATTTGACTTCGACGCGCGTAATTGGATATTTTGCCGTAGTGTTTGCCAGAGTTTTTACGTACGCAATCAAAACTGTAGGGCTAACTTTCACTCGCCAAACGAGAAGTGTAGCCTCGCTAATGCTGACGGAATAATTTTTCGTTGAAACATCCATAAGACAAAAAGCATCTTTTGCACGCACTGGAAGTAAACGAACTTTGACGCCATTTAATAATAATTTATCCTTATTAAATACGTCACAATGTAAATGACCCATTAAGTGTGCGGTCTTTCCATCTTTTAAATATTCTTGACGCTTAGTAAGAGCTAATTTTTTTTTTGGAACCAAGTAATTCGTCCATTTCACCAGCAATATCTGTTTCCCACAGATTTGTCGACAAATGCGATGATTTTGCAGCAGGACCGTAATTTAAAAGAGTTTCAATGTATGCTCTGTATGGGTAAGCATTATTTGGAGGAGTAACGAGTTTTTGATTAAAATAAACGTCAACCTGGTTAAATATCGAGTGTAAAAAATTGTTCACGGGAGCTACAAGCGCATCCCCATCCTTGTCGTAAGGTGTCAATTTGACATTTACTCTGAGCATCGTATGGGCCAAGTCGATATAATCCTCGTTTTGAGAACTGATAACGAATTCTACGGGACTCTTGTCGCTTAACGACGAAACAGGTTTGTAATGCACCCATCGATTTGTTTCTAATGCTGTATGCGTGAGAGGAACGGAAAATAAATCCAACTCGCACTTCAGACAAGAGTCCGTATGACTATGTAGGAAAGACATGATTATCCAAAAATATCTACAGGTCTCGATTTTTTATTTTTTACCGCCTTTTTCTTTGTTTTACGACCAACTTTACTTACTTTTCTGTTTGGTTTTTTCTTCTTACTATTTTTCTTACGCGCACCTATTTTTCGTTTAGCTACTTTCGATTGACCTTTTCTTTTCTTTTTTTCGCACTTTTTAATGAGATGTTTACACCACCGCTTCTACGTCAAGACTGTGCTCTTTTTTTACATGGTAAAGCATTATATCCCGATCCTTCCATCAACTTCACAGATTTTTCTGTAGCTTTACGTTTTAAATTTTTACCGGATTCATTCATCCGATTCTTAAATGCATTTTTAAAAGGTATATTGCTGTCTCCAACATCGTCTATTATATTCACTCCCGCTCGTAAAGCTTCTTTTCCAACGGCACGAGCACCTCTGACTATGTAGGGCATAGCACTCCGAAATAATCCAGTGAAAAACGAGCCTTATCCATGCCCTCTCTGTCTATATGACCCCGCAAACACATGCTTCACTCTTCGTAAAAAACCATTTTGTAACGATTCGCTTAAAAAAAAACTTTCCTAAAATGTAACACCACGGTCAGTGTCCCAAACTCAAATGATATTGGTTTACCAAATTGATCTCTTATATCTATATCAATTGTATGAAATCTATTATTGAGAAGGGGTGAGTAGACTGGTAAAGTATACCTCTTGACAATTTTGCTCCCGAAATGAATTTCCTGAGCAGCTAAATTTACTATCTTCAGCAAGGGTGCAAACGTATCACCAACATTACACGGTTCACATATATTAGAATAGATAAAAAGTTGATCAGGTACCGCTCTTGATAAGCTTGCAGGCTGTTTACCGTGAAACAATAACCTGTAATCCCCCCTTATTTCGGCACGGTCACGCTCGATCTTGGTCAGCCCTTCCTCGAACGCAATAATACGTTTCACTGTAGTGGACAAAACAGGGGTTTTTCCACACGTTCTTGTACGTCCAGGTCCTGTTATTGGAAAACCAATAAATACAAACCCACCTCGATGATCATAAATTAGCTGCTGTCATTTCTTATCTTTGTGATAATATTCCAACCATTTTCTATTTATTTCCTTGCATAAACTATGTACAGAGTCATAGGTACCATGTTAAATACAACATTTTTTTTCTTCACCTGGCTCGTTTTTCATTGCCTCTTCTCGTCGAACATGCAAAATAGTGAATGGTACGTGAATCTTAGAAATTCCTACCTCCCATTTACCGCTTAGCTCGATTTTACGGGGTAACTGTGTAGAAAAATTTGTTGTTGTTGTGTTGCTCGGAAAATATTACTTATTACTGTTACTAGGTAAAGTAATCGTAAACTCGTTATGATGCACTGTTTTTTAAATACCTCGAATTTATTCATGAATTAAATTTTTCAGGATATCCTACCCAATTAACAAAGTGTTGTTTGTTTTTTTCTTTTCCTCTGGCTTTCAAGATCTTGTCAATTTTGTGCTCCTGCTCGCTGACACGCTCCTTGTGATCAGGGTTGAGTTCTTGAGAGTAAAAAAATCCCTCAATTTTTTCACCATCTAAATCGTTGGGCTCATACACATGTAAATTTTGTCTTTTCGAAATTCGAGTAATTTTAAATATCTCTTCACTCCAAGTTTTTACTGCACCTTTTTTAAACACATTTTTATCACGGCTTATGCGTACATAATCACCTACTTTATGTTTGTCTTTACTTTTACTGTGACTATGTTTTGCGCGAGGTCTTCTCGAATTGACTAAATTTTGTCTTGCTACATGTGCACTGTATATTGTTACGATGCTAGGTGTTAACTTTGTTGTAGAGTGGGGGTATTATTGTAACCACTAATTAAATCTTGTAAAGCGTCTACGTAACGGTATATATTTTTGTATGTAAAATATCTGTACATACGCTCTTTAAACGTTCGAATGACGCGCTCTACTACGGCCGCTTTGACATCAGGGTTTTTGGCAACTCGAAATTTTATAGCATTGTCTTTCAGCATTTGTTCTACTACATGATCAGTTTTTTATGGATTCTTATCGTCATTGTAGATACATCTGCAGCTCTTCTTTTGGCCGATGAAGTATATTGAAATTTATGAGAAAATCGCGTTTTCTGCGCGTGATTGCTTAAAATTTGTTTGAACTTATTTTACTCTACAGCTATTTATATAATTATTTTTATTGATTTGTATTGAGAAGAAAGCTATGGTATTGAAAACTGTATAAGATTCAATGTTAGAAAGTAAATCATCCATTGAAGAAGACGGTACATTAAACTAAACGTAAAATTGATCATAAATAATGATTTATTTTAAAAGTCCTGCAATCAATAATGACCGACATGGGTCTGCTTATAGTTTTACGATTTGTACGCATTTGAATGTAAGTTTTATTGCTAAAACCGGATAAGTTTCAATAAAATTTCATTTGCTATCAGCGCTTACTGTACAATAAAGACCAGACAAATAATTCAACGTACAGATTTCAAAAAGTGCGCATAACACTAATTAGATTAGTTACATATAGTATGCAACAATAACCTAACAAGATTAATTAACTATATTGGCTAAAAAATGCTGACTCTTAAATAAAAACACAAATAACTGATGAAGACAATATAATTATGAGTCAAAATATTTCTAAATAGTTATAGAGAAATAAGAGTTGACTAATTTTTTTAAAATCGAACTTATACTACATTTCGCTTAGCAAATAACAGGTTCACTATTTACCAAAAATAATGTATTGGCTGTATACTATCAGTTTACATAGAATTTATTCATCGTATTGAAAGCATAAGTTAAACGATGGTTTTACAGGTAAGTTCTAACACGTTTTTTTAATCTTTTTTCGTCAGATGTACGCTTTTTTTGTATAATGTAAGCTGCAAAAATAAATAACAAATATTACACATTAGTTTATGTAGAATTTATTATTTAACAAACTCAACAACGATAATCATTAGAAGATATTACGTGTAAGAGAGTTAAAGCTTCTTACAGCATACATGCATAATTAAAATTAACTAGTATCCTAAGGAAAAACAAAGTTTTGAATAAAGCGATCGATGCCTAAAAATCAAACACAATTTGTAACAAAATAGATTTAAGTATACTGACAAGCCGGGAGAGACAAATAAATTCCAATACATTACGGCCATCGGCATTTGCACCCGTATACCCCAATTTGGATATGTAGAATTCTAAACATATAATAACTTTATGAGCATAGTTGAAAAATGCACTTTTCTTTTAAATTGCGATAAAAAAAAAAAAAAAAAAAAAAAAAAAAAATCACCTGGTTTACCAAATTGATCTCTTATATCTATATCAATTTGGTAAACCAATATTGTAATAGATCCCGGTCCCCGAAAATAAAGTATGATATGCTTCCATGTACATAGGTGTACTTCCTGTAGAAGTCAGTTGTAGCGGCTTACTTGGGAGTTGTACACCATTAACGGACAACGACAAAAAATTTAAAGAATAATTTTGAAAGTTGAAAGGACTCATCTTTCGATCCCCATTGAAGGCTTTGTTGTCAACAAAACCTCAAATGATTCTTTTCGGAAGTTGTCCGAGGATAACATTATCTAAAGAGTCGCCGTTTATACCGCTATGTAGGGTAAAAGATTTGACTTCGACGCGCGTAATTGGATATTTTGCCGTAGTGTTTGCCAGAGTTTTTACGTACGCAATCAAAACTGTAGGGCTAACTTTCACTCGCCAAACGAGAAGTGTNAAATTTTTATTGGGTCTTCATTTTGTGCAATCAAACTCACCGTTTTTTTATTGGTTTTTATTGGACTGCAGTAGTAGGGGTGCTTACAGTTTTCTGCTTTCTTTGGCACAATATATTTGGAAAAAGTTCATGGGCTTTTTACTATAAACTCGAATAAAATAAATTTGCCATATAAGTGGCAAATAGGAAACAATAAAATTTTCATTGGATCTTCATTTTGTGCAATCAAACTCGCCGTTTTCTTATTGGTTTTTAATGGACTGCAGTACTAGAGCTGGTACAGGCTTACAATGAAATGCTTTTGTGTCAAAATTGAAAGGTCACGTAAAACAAGAGAAAACGACTGTGTCTGCGGTGAAATAGGGCATTTTAAGAAAGATTGCCCAAATGTAAACAATGCTGCCTCTAAAGGCCTAGCAATGAGGGGTGGACGCCAACAATTTCGTGAAAATGTCACGCAGCAAGAAGCATCGAGAGGCAGAGACAGAGACAGAGGCTTCAGCAGGCAATGAGGCAGAAGCTACGCTTTACAAACGTGGCAGCAAGGCAACAGCTCATTTGGTTTATTAAGTTTATTAAAAGTTACTGATAAAAATAAAAATGTTGCTCAATGTAAAACGGCAAAAATTTATAACACTGCGAGTGCCCTTTTTAGCTTTCACGTATAAAACAGATAAATTGTACCAAATGGATCAAGAAATTCGAAATAATTATAGCATTACTTTTGATACTATTAGTATCGAGAATAATGTTAATGCTGCTCTAACAGGAAAATGGCATTGTTACTTAGGGCATAAAACTTTTGAATATTTAAGTGTTTTGTGTAAAAATAAATGAGTCGAAGGTCTGCCAAAAGAAATTAAGGGTTATAAAACAAAATACGCTTTTTAAATGGGAAATAAAATTCATAATTTACCGTTTAAAATAAATAGACAAAAGGCAAAAGAAATTTCAGAAATAAAACGTACTGATCTCAATGGGCCTTCTAATACTATAGAATTAAATGGTGAAAAATGTATTTCAACTTTTATTGATGATTGTAGTAGAATATCCAGAAAATATCGAATTGAATCAGAAAATCAGGTCTATCATTGTTTTAAAAAAATAGATATAATTTTAAGCCACACAGTATGAATATTTTATTATCGATTTTCATAGCGCTGGTAACAAGGGTCGAACAGGCCAGGGATCATGGTCGTCCAATGAGCACCTTACTTTTTGTCTGAAACAGAATATATCATATTATTTATTTATTTTAATTACAGATTCCATTAAAGACATGATTTCTGAATTTTTCGTAGAGCTTAATAGGCAAGGGTTTTGTAAAAATGTCTGCCATCTGTTCTTTGGTACTCAACCACCTTACATTTACTCTGCCATAAGTCACACATTCTTTAATATAATGTTCGTAAATTTCTGTCATGTGCCTCAATTTCCCGCTTCCACTTATTTTTGAATTTAATTCCGTTGCCTTATTATCGCACCATAGGTATGCTGGAAAAAAGATTTTGTTAAGGATGATTTTGAGACAATTGTCTACTACCATCAATTCTCCAAATGCTTCCCTTAGTGCCACGTATTTGGCCTGACATGTTGACAATGCTACGTAGGTCTGCTTGTGAGTTCTCCAGACTACAGAGTCTCCGAAGAGTTTGAAAACATAGCCACTCGTAGTCAGAGAGCCCTTGCAGTCACCAAAACTGGCATCCAAATTTAGTGCCTGCCAAGTACTGGAACACTCTTTTTACCATGTTCCAATCTTCATCAGTTGGATTTATCTGATGTCGACTGAGTACATTTACAGCATATCTGATGTCTGGACGTACAGTGTTAGACACGTATAATAAACAGCCCACAGCCTCTTGGTAGAAAACATTTTCTATCAATTTTGTCTCCTTTAAATCATCCAGCCTTTCAGATTGTTCTCTTTGTTTCCTTTGTTGATTCAATACATGTCCAGTGACTATGGGAGTTTTTAAAGGTTTTGAATTTTCAAATCCAAATTTAGCCAAAATTTTATTTATATAATCAGTCTGAGTCAAGGTTAGGACCTGCCTCTTTCTGTCTCTTCTGACTTCGATACCTAGAAAAGCTTCTACTTCACCGAGATCCGTTATCTCAAATTCGTTTAGCAGACTTTCTTTAACAAACTTCAACCTATTTGAATCATTAATTGCAATAATCATATCATCAACACATAGAACTAAAATTAGAATTTTGTCTGCCTCGTGCCAAGTTAGCAGGCATGGTTCTAGAATATGTGACTTCAAACCTATTTTAATAGCTGCTTCTGAAAATCTTTCATGCCATTTTTTAGGACTGACCTTAAGCCCGTAAAAGGCTCTTTGCAGCTTGCAGACTTTATTCTGACGTTCTTGATATGTGCAGTTCAAACCTTCTGGTTTCTCCATATATATTTCATCATCAAGAGTACCATTCAAGAACGCTGTTTTTAAGTCTAGCTGGCATGTATCCAGAGTTAGTTTATTTATTAGAGCTAGAACCGTTCTGATCAAGGTCAATCTCGACACCGGGGCATAAGTTTCTGTCAAATCGTATTCATTTTTGTCTTTGAATCCTCGAATTACCAGCCGTGCTTTGTATTTTTTCTGCCCTTGAGAGTCGTTTTTTTTTTTTAAAGTACCCAGTGGGAGTTAATTATATTTGGGCGTCTGCCATTTATAAGCCCCACGGGTCTGTCTGTAAGAATCCATACATCATTTTTCGCCATTGAATCAAGCTCATCTTGTATCGCTCGAATCCAGCCTTCCCGATCTGCTGCCTTTATTGCTTCTTTGTATCAAGACGGGTCTTCATTTATTTCAGCCAGAAGCAGGTAGTGAGTGAGATCTTCTGCAGACGTATCTTTATCTGCCATATCTGTATCATATTTTTTAAAAGTTAGATTTTTTATGAGGTCGTCAGCAATAGCCAAACCCGCAAAACTGACATCTATAACTGGATTTTTACACTTTAGGTTCGTATCTGCCATGTTTGCTTCTAACTCTGTTGACTTTTTCGGCCTTCCTGATTTTCTTCGTACGTCTGGTGGCTCTCTCTCCGATGTTGTCATCTCTTCCCTCTCTTTCTCGAAGATCAAAAACCACTCATCTAGTTTTATATCTACTGTCACGTTGTCCCAGTTTTTAATCGAACCTTTACCATTTATGTCTCCGTATACAAAACGTTCGTTGAATTTGACGTCCCTGCTCTCATAGAATTTTCCTTCGTCAGGACAAAGTAGTCGATACCCTGTGGGTGTGTAATCCACCATAAATGCTCTTTTCTCTTTGGCCTGGAATTTTGTTTTTGTATTTCTCTGAACTCTCATATAATAGATACAACCAAATCTTCTCATCTGACTTATATCTATCCTTTTGTTCGGCACAAGCTTCGCCAAAGGGATTTCCATATTATTTGAATGATGCGGAGTGCAATTGTACGCAAAAACTGCCGCGTTCAAGGCCAAGTCCCACATTTTCTCCGGGAGTCCCGAATCATACATGGGAGCTCTGACTTTCATTTGAATGGTTTTATTCAGACTTTTTGGCGTGCCGTTTAACTCGGGGGTATCCAGACAGCTCAACTGGAGTTCCGCTCCAAGACTATCTAACACCTTTTGGGTGGATCCTCCCGTTAATTCTGTACCCTGGTCTGACCTTAAATAACATACTTTAGTATCATATCTTAACAAATTTTTACAGCTTTTGACGAAATTTTCTAAGCATTCACTCGTATTACTTTTGTTTTTTATCGGGTATGCCATGGCAAATCTCGAGAAGTCATCAACAAATACAGATATAAATCTGTACCTTTTCGGTAAAGATGATGGACTTATTACTCCCATTGTGTCTGAATAAAAGATCTGAAGTGGTCTGGCTGCTCTTTCTCGCACGGAGGGAAAAGGCAATTTTTGAGACTTTGTTCTCAGACACACATCACACATCCTTATTGTATCACTAAAGACAGCCTCCTCCAGACGTTAAATATCCGGGTATGCTTTCTGCAATTCCCTGAGATATTCTTGTTACGCATGTCCCAACCTGACATGCCACAGCATCGCCCTGTTATTGTCTTTAAATATTTTATATTTTTCAGAGAATGGACTTCGTTTATTAACTTAGTCTTGACTGTCCCGACATCATAAAATTTTCTATCTTGTATCAGAAACACGTCGTCAAAGAGACTATCATCTAGATCTACCCTTCCGATTGAGCTCTTCGGGTTATTTGCTAAGTTCATGCTTTCCGCAGCTGAATTTTTAAGAATAGCTTGTGCTTCTGACTCCGCCGTCAGTATTTTCATTCTTTTACCACTTTCAATCTGTCTTTGACCCGGCTTTCCAATGTTATCTGACTTAATTAATTCGACTGTCCAGTGCGGTTTTTGATATATTTCTGATATCCAGACATAATCTGTTTCAGGGTCAAAGATGCTAATCTCTTTATCATCTACATAGATGGACAGACCCATATCAGCAAATTTACGTAAAGAGAGTCAATTCCCGACCAAGTCCCGAGCATAAACTACTCCGTTCAACTCAACCTCGTTGTTACTATTTTAAAGTACCATCCTTCCCACTCCCTCCGTTTTCAAATCTGCAGATGAGTCTGAATTCGCACATTTAATTTTTCCAATTTTCCTTCTGTCAAGGTCTTCAAATAATTTTTCTGACTTAGTAAAATTGTCGCTCGCTCTCGAATCAGCGATGAATTCAATTTTATCAATCTTATCTGATTCTAAATTGTTTATCCAATGTGCAGAGTTTGAAAACAGAGTTTTGAGAGGCTCGATCAACGTCAGAGACTCACCTTTATTTGAAACCGACGCAGTTTGTTTTCCCTTAGTATTTCGGTTCTGGTCAGAAAGTTTCTATCTTTTGGAGTCTCTTTTATCTCTGACGTTGCTAGAGTCTCTTTTCTGCCCAAAAACCCGGGAATTTGAGGGGCCCCAGCCACCGCCACGGCCACGGCCACGGCCAGCCCGATTTCCTCGGCTTCCTCGCCCCTGCCTTTTAAAATCCCATGAATCTGACTTAAATTGCTCACCACATCTTGGGCTGCACTTCTTGTGGGCTGGTATGTCGTTCACAAAAGTGCCACAGATGTATCACTTTTTGAGCCTGGTTCCAGCATTCGGGCATTGGTGGGCCAAATGATCCCAGTCGTCACAGTTAAAACACCGAAGGCGATCCTAGGGCCAAGATGCTGCGAATGCCAGCCTCGTGGATCGGCCTCTGGTTGCTTTTGCCAGGCCTTCAGACCTTTAACATGTACGACATAAGATTTTCGTACGTCATACTCTTTCCGTCTATGCTTTGCATTTTAAGGGTGACATCTGTCACCTGTACGCTAGGTACCACTCCAACCACAGCGGTATAAAAAGCATCTCTCTTTTCTTCTTCAGAAAAGAGACCAGACGAACTTATAACCTCATGGTTCCTTACCAATTCTTCAAACCTTTCAATAAATTTAGACACCGATTTTTTCCCTTTATTAAATTTGATTTCGTGCAATTTTCTCCGAATCGCGGCCATAGTGATAGGTGTTTCTCCCCTTTTCAAATCTTTCAGACTTTCTAAAATTTCAATCGGGTCTTGCAATCGCAATATTCTGAGATGATATCTCTCAGCTACTCTGTTAAGTAGTAGATCCCAAACTTTTGTCTTATCATCACGAACTGCGTCTTCACTTATTGACTCTAAGTTCTTAATCAAAGGATCAATAATATGCAGTAGTGCCTTTGACCAGAGTTTTGACTTCAATTTATCGTAAGAGACTTCAAATTTAACCTCTTTAGTTAGGCTGTAATTAAAGAAATTTAGAGATTCACGCCCAAGTCTTGTATTTGTTTAGTTTAAAATGGTTGTAGCAATAAGTTCCACGCCACTTTTAGATATGCTATCTGCCTTTATTTCATCAAAGAAATTTTTAAGGTTTTCTTTTATGCTAACCTGGTTTCTTCCAGGTCTTGGCGTGGAGTGCAAGGGAGGTCCGGGGTTAGCCAGTGCCTCGAGTCTCACCAGCTTTTCATTCCACCTACTCAGCTATTGATCAAAATTTTGCAGGGCCGAGTAGAACTCCTCCCTTGCCTGCCCCGCTTCCTGCCTTTCCTTTTCAGCATGCCTCCTTTCCTCTATCACCTTCCTCCTGTTCTCTGCCACTTTCCTCTTTTTCTCTGCCGTCTTCTTATTTTTGTCCTCTTGCCTTTTCAACATACGGTCGATTTCGGCCATCAGGTTTTCCAGCCGTTACGTTAGATTGTTTTCTGCAATTTTTGAGAATTTATTTTCATCTGACGTTGACTGCCGTTCAAGTTCTGTTTTTTGACCATTTATACTTATTTGGCACGGTTTCTATTTTCTTTATACTTATTCGCGAAGTTTTACCTGTGCTTAGTTTGAAAACAGTTTCTGCTCGTTTTTTCAATGCATTCTCAATGCCTGCCTTTCTGTCTAAATTAAATTTCTCGTCACGTTTTCTGCTATTACCGATGGCATTTAGAGCATAAGTATCAGACGTTTTATAAACTGACTTAATCTCGTCAACTGTCTTATTCACATCGACTGACTTTACAAATAACCCGGGTTCATTTTGAGCAGAATTTCCATTTTCGAAATCTTCCTTAAAAAGATCTCCTGGTAGTGTTAGTTTTCCGCCCTTAAGGTCGAGAAAATTCAGCAAGTACAAAATGTCGTTTTCAATCAGGAATTCTAAAACATAACAAATATCAGGAGTCTTTAGAGAGTTAACCTAGACCGACCGAACACAAGTCGAGAAAAGTCACTCGGCCCGTAGCACACAAACGTGCTCGAGCACAAAACACTATTGTGTGCTTAGCACCTACACAGTCCTGCGTGGCCGAACACAAGCCCTACATGACTGTGCAAGCCACAGCAAAAAGTTCCAAAAATAATTTTTCACACACCTTCGACATTTATAGTATTACATGAATACAGCCTTCGTCCACTGATACAATAACTTTCAATCCTCCCACATTTTGCCCTACGCGCAATCAAATGCCGTAGCAAGCTCCTGATAGAGCATCGAATGTCCGCTCATCTAAAATGTTTTTGCTGCCTTTCTTCTCGAAAATATTTAACGAACTATCTCTGACTTTTATTCAATATAAATTATCTGACTTTGTTCTACCGATCCCGGAGATTTAATGTATCAGCGTTTTTGCCTTTATTTCAGGCAAAACAAAACACCAACCGATCGCGCACACGGTTACTACGCCGGAATCTGAGAGAGAGAATTAATATTGGTTAAAAATTACGCATCGCTGTACAATGCGCGCCAGGGCATTTGGTCTCTTGTTAGTAAGACAGAGACCGAACGCTTTCTCTCTGCTCGCTACCTGCCCCTTTCTTTTTTCCGCACATTAAAAAACAACTGAGCACGCGCCCGTGGCGCCCTTGTCATCGCGTACGAGTATCTTGTTCTTACTTTTTCAAAAAACTATAAGTAAGTACACCAATAATCTCTTCTTTCTGTAAATTTGTTTTTTTTTCTTCGAAGAGTTGCGATTGTTGCTTCGAAATAAACGAATGGGGCTTTAAAATTGTTAACTTCTTATACAGCTGCTCTATAAGGTCTTCTGGAAAAAAAATTTAAGTATCAAAAGTAGCTCTATCTGTTGACATACATGGACTGAATTAAGTTTTGTCAATTTTTTTTTTTCATTAGTAACTCTAATAAGTATTTTGCAAAATTATCTATTTTTGAGCATTTGCTGCGAAGTCTAAATAAGCATGTATCAAGTTCAAGCCAGCAGTAATAGAATACTTTCATTATTAACTTTACAACTTGTAGAACCACTTCCATTATAAGAAATATCACTACTTAAAAAATTATCCAAAGAGGTACTGGTTAGATTCTGATTAGACAATTTTATTCCTAAATTTGAACGTGACTGAAATGAAGCAAATACGTTTTAAATGACAGTCAGAATAAATCTTATCTGTACCAGATACGTGTGACAAAGCACGCTTCAAATTTTGTAAAACATTTCTTAAATTTGTTCTTTTATGTCTCAGTATCCCAGAATTTTCATATGGATTACAACATCTATCAACGTGGAATTCTTTGTTTACATAATGATTTAAATATTTGACTAAAGTAGTGTTTTCAGTTGTATTTTTTGTCACTTTCATAAAAGATTTAAGCTAAAGTTTGTTGAAAAATTAATAGCTAGAAAAATGATTTGAGCTCATAAATCAGATATTAAGCTCATTATCGCAGCACCTACATAGTATAATATAAATAAAAGTATAATTAACATTAAAGTGAGTACATTTACAGCATATCTGATGTCTGGACGTACAGTGTTAGACACGCATAATAAACAGCTCACAGCCTCTTGGTAGAAAACATTTTCTATCAATTTTGTCTCCTTTAAATCATCCAGCCTTTCAGATTGTTCTCTTTGTTTCCTTTGTTGATTCAATACATGTCCAGTGACTATGGGAGTTTTTAAAGGTTTTGAATTTTCAAATCCAAATTTAGCCAAAATTTTATTTATATAATCCGTCTGAGTCAAGGTTAAGACCTGCCCCTCCCTGTCTCTTCTGACTTTGATACCTAAAAAAGATTCTACTTTACCGAAATCCGTCATCGCAAATTCGCTTAGCAGACNATAAATAAAATTAATCAAATAAATAGGGTACTTAAATCATAGAACACTATTTGCTAAACGTGCTGTACTAAATAAAATAATTAATTCTTCAGCAATCATGTACCTAAACTGCCACCACGCTAGTAGATCATTCTGATGAGCAAATTTTTGTTTAAATAAAGTTTTTAAAGCTAATCACTGTTTTATAGTCATTTTTTGCAATTTCCAGATTGCTGGTGCCATATTGGATTTTTGGAATTAGTAACGGATAAGCGCTAGTCAGCCAATAAAACTTAAGGAGGAAACCTAAATTTTAAGCACAAAAATAATTTTTTTTTAAAAATGATATTTAGGATAGAGCAGCTGTATGAAAAGTTAACAGTTTTAAAGCCCCATTCGTTTATTTCGAAGCAACAATCGCAACTCTTCGAAAAAAAAAAAAAAATTTACAGAAAGGAAAGATTATTGGTGTACTTACTTATAGTTTTTTAAAAAGTAAGAATAAGATACTCGTACGTGATGACAAAGGTGCCGCGGGCGCGTGCTCGGTTGTTTTTGAATGTGCGGAAAAAAAAAGGGGGAGGTAGCGAGCAGAGAAAAAGCGTTCGGTCTCTGTCTTACTAACAGGAGACCAAATTCCCTGGCGCACATTGTACAGTGATGCGTGATTTCTTAACAGTAATAATTCTCTCTCTCGGATTCCGGCATAGAAACAGTGTGCGCACTCGGTCGGTGTTTTGTTTTGCCTCAAATAAAGGCAAAAACGCTGATACATTAAATTTCCGGGATCGGTAGAACAAAGTCAGATAATTTATATTAAATAAAAGTCAGAGATAGTTCGTTAAATATTTTCGAGAAGAAAGGCAGCAAAAACATTTTAGATGAGCGGACACTCGAAGCTCTATCAAGAGCTTGCTACGGCATTTAATTGCGCGTAGGGCAAAATGTGGGAGGATTAAAAGTTATTGTATCGGTGGACGAAGGCTGTATTCATGTAATACTATAAATGTCGAAGGTGTGTGAAAAATTATTTTTGGAACTTTTTGCTGTGGCTTGCACAGTCATGTAGGGCTTGTGTTCGGCCACGCAGGACTGTGTAGGTGCTAAGCACACAATAGTGTTTTGTGCTCGAGCACGTTTGTGTGCTACGGGCCGAGTGACTTTTCTCGACTTGTGTTCGGTCGGTCTAGGTTAACTCTCTAAAGACTCCTGATATTTGTTATGATTAAAAATTTCTAAATGAAAACGACATTTTGTACTTGCTAACTTTTCTCAACCTTAAGGGCGGAAAACTAACACTACCAGGAGATCTTTTAAAGGAATATTTCGGAAATGAAAATTCTGCTCAAAATGAATCCAGTTTATTTGTCAAATTGGTCGATGTAAATAAGACAGTTGACGAGATTAAGTCAGTTTATAAAACGTCAGATACTGATGCTCTTAATGCCATCGGTAATGGCAGAAAACGTGACGAGAAATTTAAGTTAGACAGAAAGGCAGGCATTAAGAATACGTCGGAAAAACGAGCAGAAACCGTTTTTAAACTAAGCACAAGTGAAACCCCGCGAAAAAGTATAAAGAAAATAGAAACGGTGCCAAATAAATGTGAATGGTCAAAGACAGTGCTTGAACGACAGTCGATGTCAGACAAAGATGAATTTTTAAAAATTACAGACAACAGTCCAACGCAAAGACTGAAAAACCTGATGGTGAAAACGACCTCATAAAAAATCTAATTTAAAAAAAATATAATTCAGATATGGCAGATAAAGATACGTCTGCAGAAGGTCTCACTCACTACCAACTTCTGGCTAAAATAAATGAAGACCAGTCTTCATACAAAGAAGCATTAAAGGCAGCAGGTCGGGGAGGCTGGATTCGAGCCATATAAGATGAGCTTGATTCAATGGCAAAAAATGATGTATGGATTCTTACAGACAGACCTGTGGGTCTTATAAACGGCACACGTCCAATTATAATTGACTCCCACTGGGTACTTAAGAAAAAGATCGACTTTCAAGGGCAGAAAAAATACAAGGCATGGCTGGCAATTCGAGGATTTAAAGACAAAAATAAATACGATTTGTCTGAAACTTATACTCTGGTGTTGAGACTGACCTTGATCAGAACGGTTCTAGCTCTGGTAAATAAACTAAATCTGAATACATGCCAGCTAGACGTAAGAACAGCTTTTTTAAATGGTAATCTTGATGAAGAAATATATATGAAGATACCGGAAGGTTTGAACTGCACAGACCCAGAAAGTCAGAATAAAGTCTGTAGGCTGCAAAGAGCCTTGTATGGACCTTAGGTCAGTCCTAAAAAATGGCATGGAAGATTTTCGGAGGCAGATATTAAAATAGGTTTGAAGTCACATATTTTAGAACCATGCCTGTTCACTTGGCACGAGGCAGACAAAATTCTAATTTTATTTCTATGTGTTAGTGATATGATTATTGCAAGTAATGATCCGAATCGGTTAGAGTCTCGTAAAGAAAGTCTGCTAAGAGAATTTGAGATGACGGATTTCGGTAAAGTAGAATCTTTTTTAAGTATCAAAGTCAGAAGAGACAGGGAGAGGCAGGTCTTAACCTTGACTCAAACGGATTATATAAATAAAATTTTGGCTAAATTTGGATTTGAAAATTCAAAACCTGTAAAAACTCCCATAGTCACTGGACATGTATTGAATCAACAAAGGAAACAAAGAGAACAATCTGAAAGGCTGGATGATTTAAAGGAGACAAAATTGATAGAAAATGTTTTCTACCAAGAGGCTGTGGGCTGTTTATTATGCGTGTCTAACACTGTACGTCCAGACATCAGATATGCTGTAAATGTACTCAGTCGACATCAGATAAATCCAACTGATGAAGATTGGAACATGGTAAAAAGAGTGTTCCGGTACTTGGCAGACACTAAATCTTTTGGGCTAAAGTTCTTAGGAAGGCAGGACAACTTAGAAGCCTTTTCGGATGCCAGTTTTGGTGACTGCAAGGGCTCTCTGACTACGAGTGGCTATGTTTTCAAACTCTTCGGAGACTCTGTAGTCTGGAGAACTCACAAGCAGACCTACGTAGCATTGTCAACATGTCAGGCCAAATACGTGGCACTAAGGGAAGCATTTGGAGAATTGATGGTAGTAGACAATTGTCTCAAAATCATCCTTAACAAAATCTTTTTTCCAGCATACCTATGGTGCGATAATAAGGCAACGGAATTAAATTCAAAAATAAGTGGAAGCGGGAAATTGAGGCACATGACAGAAATTTACGAACATTATATTAAAGAATGTGTGACTTATGGCAGAGTAAATGTAAGGTGGTTGAGTACCAAAGAACAGATGGCAGACATTTTTACAAAACCCTTGCCTATTAAGCTCTACGAAAAATTCAGAAATCATGTCTTTAATGAAGTCTGTAATTAAAATAAATAAATAATATGATATATTCTGTTTCAGTCAAAAAGTAACGTGCTCATTGGACGACCATGATCCCTGGCCTGTTCGACCCTTGTTACCAGCGCCATGAAAATCGATAATAAAATATTCATACTGTGTGGCTTAAAATTATATCAATTAATTTGTATTTTTATAACTCTTTAGCTATCTCAAGTCAGGAGGGAGTGTTGAAGTGCACGACTATATTGATAGGCTGTAGGCATGCGCGTCAGTCAGGTGTGCGTTCAGTTCTGATGTGACCGTAGTCAAGTGTACACGTATAACATTTAGCTCTCCTTTGTATTCTATAAGTCTGTACATATAGAAAGTCAGTTATAGTCAGTTATCAGATAGTTTTTGTCAAGTCAATTAAATAAATAATTTCGTAGAATTAATAATTAAAGTCGTCTCCTCATTTTCCTCACCCAAAACCCTTTAGTCACAGGAATCATGTCCAAGTAATTTTACAACTAATATTAAGTGTCAAAAAAACCGTACTGAGGATGGTGATAGAAACAAGAAGACTAAGCTGAAAACCCTCATTGATAAGTGTTCAACTAATAGAGGGTCTTGTCCTTAAAATTATGGTTAAAGAAAAGTAAAAAATTTTATTGAATATTGTAACAGCTAAAAATTAAGTATTTTGTGGACATACAAGGTCTTAAAAAACGAGGTTATAATTAAGATACGCTTAAACAGTTAGGCTTCTTTTCACTGAGTGTTAACGATACAAAAGCACAAGTATTTCTTTATAAGGTACCCTTTACCTGCTTAAAATTACCAATAAAATATGAACATAAAAATTTGTACCTGGAACCTAGCTATTGTGGACTAACTTAGGACATAGAAAAAATTAACTTTAGGAAGGTAAAAAATATTTTACGGAGGAATCTGAAAAATTCTTCAAAGATAAATGTTAGTAGAAGTTTGGAAAAAAGTGGCTTAAAAGATTTGGCTTAAAAGGCACTGATATTACAGACTATTCACCGTTTATCCAAGATTAGTTAATACTTACGCAGTTCGCAATGGAGCCTACAAATCAATGTGTTCTTTTTATAATATTAAGTAAATGAAAAAGTTTTACTTAAACATGGAATGAATTTATGTTAATGAGGATGACGATAATAATATAGAGCTGTAAGAGTTTATTTTATTGTATTACATTTTACAAGTTAGATGTTTAATGGAATTGTTTTATAAATCATGTGTATACTTTGTTTAATATTATATAATTTTAAAAAATTGAATAAAAAATGTATTATTATTTTTCTACCACTCCACATCCTACAGTACCATGCAACGCGAGCGCTAACACAGATACATTTTTTATGCCCATATAACTGTCACTTGCACAAGTAGCACGCGATTTCGCACGTTTGAACAGCTCGTGCAAACCAGTGCTGCAGATGTCTTATGCATGTTGTAGTGCGCGTAAACTCAAACAGCATTAGAGGTTGGCAGGTGGTGCACGCAGCGCAGCTGGTGGTGCACGAAACGTCAAGCAGCGCACGCAGAAGGAGTGCAAAGAAGCCATAGCTTCTACTCACCCATTCGCTGTAGGAAGTACTACTCTACTCGAAAAAAGGGGGCTGCTTGCTGCGGAAAGAAAGTGGGCCAAAATTGCTCATCTAATCTGAATAGACCTTTTTTACATCCAGTGTATACATACTTAGGTTGTATTGGATCATCCTATCTACCTATATGGCTATGTTTTCATCTTTATCTAGCACCTTAGTAGCTATCTGCAGTCTCCAGAAAATTTCACGAATTCGCATGAGCCACTGGAGTATACACAAATACTGTAAATGTAAAATAGCCACAGTTTGATTTGCAATTCCCAAAGTTCAAATCATGAAAATCATTCATCACATCAAAACACAAGGAATAACAATAACTATGAAATAAAAATGTAACGATGAACAATTGTTACATTAACAACAACAGGGTAGTTAGGAACATTGTTTATGTTTATTGGTTATAAAACCATTAAAAATTTTTTATTTTACAGTTTGCGAAGCGCTGCAGAAGCTTTATAGTTCTTTTAATCATTTTTCTGCGACCTTGGTAGCGGTGTGGTTATTTTTGATCATTGATAATCGTATTACAAATTATATTTATTTTAATTAGCTGGATACAATGCCCTTGAGCTATACAGTGCACTTACTAAGTGTTTCACTAGACAACTTCGTTTTACAACAACTTATTCTATAAAAAAATAGGGTGCCTGACAATTTTAGGCAAAGTGATCGCTGACTGGTTTTCAAATTTTGCAAATAATACTATTAGATAATGCACTAGTCAGGCCTTAGCTTTTCCCATACAGTGCTGTTTAGCTTTGTTGGATTCCATTAAATTTTACAGAAGTCCGAAAGGCATGTTCGTATGATTGTAGAATGTAAAAATAAACGGCCAATTAAAATTTAATTTATTTTCTCATGTAATTGCGTATTATCCTTCCACTTTCGTTGCATGCAGTCCTGCAGGGGAATCTTGAAGGATGTTAAAATATTGGCATTTTCACTTTTTTATTGAAATGCAGTCAAGTTCTATATCCAAATTTGAAGTTTTATTTATTTATTTTTTGACAAGGGAGCAAGTGCTTGGGAGATTTTTACTTTAAGTAAGTTTATTTTTGCTTATAGCATAAACAAAACTTTTATTAGTGAAGGGAAAGGGATGTTAACGGATAACAGTAAATAACACTTATTGCATGTCGTAGGCATCAAATAAAAATTTAATACAAACATGATTATTTACATAATTATTGACCTACCTGTAATTTTATGCTACCTTTTCTAGTTGTATTGAATTGTATCAAGTATCCGTTATTTATAAATATATTTAGTCAATATGAGTGAAAATTAACCATAATACAATATGAATGACTTCAACTTGGATTCCAAAAATGAGAAAAACTGATTTCACTTTTTTTGCTTTATAATTCAAAATGCCTTTTAATGACTTTTCATGTTAAAAATATCATTTCATTTATTGTATAATAATTTAAGCAGACAAGAAATAAGATTTTGTTTTCATTCTATTTCATTTATTACATTAACATAATCCAAAGTAATAAGCATAAATATCAGCCATTTAGTACACTGGCAGATGGATGAAGTTAAAAACGTTTATTTTTCTCTTATTAGTTTCCTTAGATACTTACTAGCTACACATTGTGTTAACTGTATTATGGAAGCTAATGTGATTGTTATTATTAAATAGTTTTATGTTCTAAACTCCATACTCCTAGGAACTCGATACTCAAAAAAAAATTAGAATATTATAATTTAATCCCATAATAATAGCTTTCTGAGTCAGATGCCATAGCCATACGCTGTGAGAGCTTCTAGTTATTGATCCTGAGTTTTTTTTTTTTTNGTATTTTTTTTTTTTTTTTTGTTTTTTTTTTAATACCTACTAACGCAGCGTATTTATTTTTTCGGCTTTATTGTGAACGAGTTTATATAGCCTTAGTGCAGTAAGGCACATTTTACATTATTACTTGTAACATATTACGACCAATGGTTACATGTTACATTATTGGTTACATTTTTACATTATTAGATACACCTGTATTTCGTTAGTGGGATGATGATGTCACATAGACCAATTCGAGAGCGAAGGATCTATGTGGTAGGCCATTTTACTGAGAGAAAGTTACCCATCTCTTTACGAGGATCATTGTGCGGTAAAGAAGCACGTGTAAAAATTTACAGAGGTACTTGCTCGGGAGAGTTACACTGGCTGGGAGACGTACCCACTGTCTCCTGCGTGCTGTCCTATAAACCAGCTGACTGAGCCACCGTACGCTCTGATCTTGAAATATTTTATGTAGTTTTTGGGCTTTCGTTAACTCATTGCGTAATATTCCTAGTATTCCATGATTTTTTTAACTTTTAGGTTAAGTAATAGCTAAAGTATCAAAATTTTTTTGTTTATTTATCTGATGAAAAGAAAAATCTAGTCAACAATTCTAACGTAGAATTTGATTATAAGAAAAATAGGATGTATTTTGAAATTTGCATTAATTTATACAGGAGTGGTTTTTATTTGTTTTTTAATTTTTTATTACCTGATACAACTATATTATTATATGTTTGCAAAACGTACTGTTACTAAGTTATTGTTATTTACACAAAAAACTGGTCAAAGTTATACTGCAGTTTAACGATTTTGAGCATTTAATTATTAACCTACACGTGGACTTGACTATTTATTTGATCTACTTGAAAAAAACCATGCGATTTTGAAACATAAGAAGTGCTAAAAATAAGCACAAAATAACTATGTAATACAGATTTTGAACGAACACTTGCTTAATATACCAACATAATAATAAAACACAGTTATTTACGGGTAGACAATAAAATAAAATTGATCTCTTAATTTTTAAGTCAAAGGAGACGAAATTAGTAAAAAAAACTTAGAGATTTATTTCATAATAAGCATACACATGCCTTACCTGAAAAGTATATAGACAATACCAAGGGTAGAGAGTGAGTCGATGCAGAAGTGGTATACATATAACAAACAATTTATAAAAGGGAGTTCCTACGATAAACACTGAGGTCAAAATCAGAAAAAATGAGTTTCTGATTTTTTACCGTATGTAAATCCTTAAATCATGATTGAAATACAAGGTTAAAGTGTAATATTTATTGAACAGTTTTAATTGATTTAAAGAAAAAAAAGCTTTTATAATGAATCAGATTTTTCAAAAGTTTTATTGTATTACATTTTACAAGTTAGATGTTTAATGGAATTGTTTTATAAATCATGTGTATACTTTGTTTAATATTATATAATTTTAAAAAATTGAATAAAAAATGTATTATTATTTTTCTACCACTCCACATCCTACAGTACCATGCAACGCGAGCGCTAACACAGATACATTTTTTATGCCCATATAACTGTCACTTGCACAAGTAGCACGCGATTTCGCACGTTTGAACAGCTCGTGCAAACCAGTGCTGCAGATGTCTTATGCATGTTGTAGTGCGCGTAAACTCAAACAGCATTAGAGGTTGGCAGGTGGTGCACGCAGCGCAGCTGGTGGTGCACGAAACGTCAAGCAGCGCACGCAGAAGGAGTGCAAAGAAGCCATAGCTTCTACTCACCCATTCGCTGTAGGAAGTACTACTCTACTCGAAAAAAGGGGGCTGCTTGCTGCGGAAAGAAAGTGGGCCAAAATTGCTCATCTAATCTGAATAGACCTTTTTTACATCCAGTGTATACATACTTAGGTTGTATTGGATCATCCTATCTACCTATATGGCTATGTTTTCATCTTTATCTAGCACCTTAGTAGCTATCTGCAGTCTCCAGAAAATTTCACGAATTCGCATGAGCCACTGGAGTATACACAAATACTGTAAATGTAAAATAGCCACAGTTTGATTTGCAATTCCCAAAGTTCAAATCATGAAAATCATTCATCACATCAAAACACAAGGAATAACAATAACTATGAAATAAAAATGTAACGATGAACAATTGTTACATTAACAACAACAGGGTAGTTAGGAACATTGTTTATGTTTATTGGTTATAAAACCATTAAAAATTTTTTATTTTACAGTTTGCGAAGCGCTGCAGAAGCTTTATAGTTCTTTTAATCATTTTTCTGCGACCTTGGTAGCGGTGTGGTTATTTTTGATCATTGATAATCGTATTACAAATTATATTTATTTTAATTAGCTGGATACAATGCCCTTGAGCTATACAGTGCACTTACTAAGTGTTTCACTAGACAACTTCGTTTTACAACAACTTATTCTATAAAAAAATAGGGTGCCTGACAATTTTAGGCAAAGTGATCGCTGACTGGTTTTCAAATTTTGCAAATAATACTATTAGATAATGCACTAGTCAGGCCTTAGCTTTTCCCATACAGTGCTGTTTAGCTTTGTTGGATTCCATTAAATTTTACAGAAGTCCGAAAGGCATGTTCGTATGATTGTAGAATGTAAAAATAAACGGCCAATTAAAATTTAATTTATTTTCTCATGTAATTGCGTATTATCCTTCCACTTTCGTTGCATGCAGTCCTGCAGGGGAATCTTGAAGGATGTTAAAATATTGGCATTTTCACTTTTTTATTGAAATGCAGTCAAGTTCTATATCCAAATTTGAAGTTTTATTTATTTATTTTTTGACAAGGGAGCAAGTGCTTGGGAGATTTTTACTTTAAGTAAGTTTATTTTTGCTTATAGCATAAACAAAACTTTTATTAGTGAAGGGAAAGGGATGTTAACGGATAACAGTAAATAACACTTATTGCATGTCGTAGGCATCAAATAAAAATTTAATACAAACATGATTATTTACATAATTATTGACCTACCTGTAATTTTATGCTACCTTTTCTAGTTGTATTGAATTGTATCAAGTATCCGTTATTTATAAATATATTTAGTCAATATGAGTGAAAATTAACCATAATACAATATGAATGACTTCAACTTGGATTCCAAAAATGAGAAAAACTGATTTCACTTTTTTTGCTTTATAATTCAAAATGCCTTTTAATGACTTTTCATGTTAAAAATATCATTTCATTTATTGTATAATAATTTAAGCAGACAAGAAATAAGATTTTGTTTTCATTCTATTTCATTTATTACATTAACATAATCCAAAGTAATAAGCATAAATATCAGCCATTTAGTACACTGGCAGATGGATGAAGTTAAAAACGTTTATTTTTCTCTTATTAGTTTCCTTAGATACTTACTAGCTACACATTGTGTTAACTGTATTATGGAAGCTAATGTGATTGTTATTATTAAATAGTTTTATGTTCTAAACTCCATACTCCTAGGAACTCGATACTCAAAAAAAAATTAGAATATTATAATTTAATCCCATAATAATAGCTTTCTGAGTCAGATGCCATAGCCATACGCTGTGAGAGCTTCTAGTTATTGATCCTGAGTTTTTTTTTTTTTTTTTTTTTTTTTTTTTTTTTTTTTTTTTTTTTTTTTT
>NW_019379909.1:1115458-1176716 GCF_000648655.2 Copidosoma floridanum | reverse complement strand
GATGATGATGATGATAATGATGATGATGATGATGATGATGATAATAATTATGATGATGATAATGATAATGATAATAATAATAATAATCATGATGATGATGTTGATAATGATGATGACGACAACGACGACGACGATGATGATAATGATGATGATGGTGATAATGATGATGATAATAATGTATATGATTTTGATAATAATGACGAAGATAATGCTGATGATGATGATGATGATGTTGATGATGATAAATATGATGATGATGATGATGGTCATAATGATAATAATGATGATAATGATGATGAAAATAATGACGATAATGATGATGATAATGATGATGATAGTGGTGATGATAATAATGATAATAATAATAATAATAATAATAATGATAATAATAACAACAATTATACGTGCAAACGTTAGCTCGTAGGATGTTTAATTTTTTCAAATCACATGTAAGTAAAGAAAGCGACTATGTTTGCTACCCACATAACTTTCTTAACTTCTAGACACAGCTTATTATGATTTATTTCTCATAAAAATAGATTATTTTAATGTCCCATTATCTCCTATTCTACTTTATATGCCTTGTTAGCGAGGTTACAAGTAGTGACTCATTTGTCCATCAGAGGTAACACTATTAAGTCTCTGAAAAAAAGACAGGGGAACGGAGGGATAGTACGTCTTTCACTGCCTCAATGTACAGCGCATCCTTTTCATATTTTTCTGTTGTATCGATAAAGTAATTTCATGTGTAAAGAGTCTGTCTCTACCTACTGGCAGTCAAAAGTTTGAATCATGAACAAGAAAAAGTAAGAGGATCTTGATATTGGAGTAGTTAGAGAGCAGATAAAACTCCTAGAAGAGCAACTTGACTACTTGAAGGGTCGTAAGAGACCCTTAAAAATTAATGTTTCAGAAAGTTTAAAGGTCAAGAAGGACGAGCTCTTCATTAAATTTTATAACAACAAAGAAGTACTGACTCTAGGATCAGAAAAGTATTAAGGTAAATGATTACTTTTTTTTTCACTTATGTTTATTACGTGGGTGCCCTGGTGTGTATTCCTTTTTCCCTGATGCCCATTGATTTCTTTTTTTTTTCTCCTGGTCGTCTATCACATGCTTGTATGACATGTGGACTATTTTATCTCGTCATCACTCAAAGATACCTACAGGACAGAGGATGGTCATAGTCATGGTGGTAGGACGTACCGTTACATGCTTTATTATCCCTTTTATTGCGTGAGAGGAAATTAAAGTATGGGCATAGCTTTGGTTATGAGCAAAAAGTAAGCATTTTTGCTCTTGGCCATTTACTCTAGCTTTTCTGTAACGTGCATGTTTTTTGTTGACAGATTATTGTTTTTACGCAGTCTTTGAGGCTCTTGGGTGAATGATCCACTTACGTATGTTTGTATTATCGTGCATGATTACCACGATTGGATAATTGTTACATAAAAGCCTTTTGTTTTTTCTCTTAAAATACAAGCACTTTTTGGTAGCATGTATTTTTACAGCATACCTGACAACTCTCTTTATCTCTCTTCCCTTCCCCTCTCTCTTTTTCTCTCTGTTCTGGCATGCAAATTGCCTGTCAGCAATAAAATATCTAAAAGAAAAAAAAGGAACAAGTTGTTGAGCCCCTTAAGAGCCCCACTAGATAACTCAACTAAGATACTAGGTAAAGAGTTATTAACTTCTAATGTCCTCTTATTGCAGCTCAATCCAGTCGTTACAATGAAACAGTCCTTTATTAATTAATAATGATTTATTAGGCAAGAAAAATACGACTTAGTTGCAAATATGACATACCAGAACGTAGGTCAACAAGGCTCGTTCTGGCTCGAATGTAGAGTGGGAAATCACGTGGAGCAAAAAATAGGTATATAATATTTTTTTAAATCTCTTTACCAGAAAACGGAACAAAAGAGCAGAAATATTTTATTCTTTTTATACTCATACTTTGTTTCGTATGAAAGTCCAGATTTAATTTCATTTTATTTTATTTTATTTTTTCTGTTTTTTCCAGAAAGTCATACTTTATCACTTTGTATGTGAGTCTTGATGCTAACCGCTCGCATTTGACAAGCTATGTGGTGAATAGTCCCTCAGTGCCCATAACCAAAGTATCAAGAGGCTGTGTCATTACTGTAACATACTAAGTATTCTCCCAGCTCTTGCTAAAAATATATGGTAGGTCATCTACTATCAACAGCGACAGTGTTTGCCTATTCATCATCCACATGCATGCCAAATGATGCATGCTGTAGGGGATGAATAGAAGTTTTAAAAAAAAATTTCTATTACTTTGACGCATAAAGTTTTTCTGTATAAACACCATGTACTTTCCTTCCTCCACTTGATATATCTGATGAGACACCTATGAAAGTTTGGATAGATGCTGTAGATAGATTAACAATCACACATACTGTTTTTTAATTTGCAAATAAATATCTCATCGACTTGTAACAACAGAAATTGGAACTAATAGAGTTGCAGACTACCCCTAGCAATTCAGTTGAATACCAAATGTTATCGCGTAAGGTTACATTTGAAAAACTTCATGTGAACATTTTTCACACTTTTAATGCAAAACTTATTTTCTTAGCCCTTTCTATTTTTATTTATTTGTGCATTAAGTGTAGCGGTTAAAAAGTGAGCTGACAAAATGAGAGGTATTTTTAAACACATCAAGTGCATGACAAGTGACACGCTAATTCATACATTTGGAAAAATTTTCCGTAAAAATTTTTCCCACTTTTAGTGTAAACCAGTTTTTCTCTTCCTTTCTGTCCCTACTACTTCCACTACTATGCACTGTTGTTTCGTTTGAGGGCGCTATTTGCAAGTTACCACAAAGCTTATACTATTCCACTACTATTAAAAACTGTCCTATATTTACTTATCATGTTGTTCAATCCTCCTCCCAATCACTTTAACCATAAACCTAATGCAAATGTATAAATAGTTAAGCAATCTCACCTTCCTATAACTTGACCTCCTCAGTGGCTCCAAGACAAACCTAATTTTGACTAAAACACAGTACTTCAAAGATGCTGCTAAGAAAATTTGGTATTTTTAAGAACATATAATTTTTTTTAAAAATAATAAAATGCTAGAGGAAAAACTAATGGATATGAGAAATGCACTTTCAAACAAGCGAAAATTTTCAGTCAACTATCAGATTTTATTACGTCTGAAAAACAGAATCTACAAGTCTAATTGACTTAGATTCCTTCAAAAATAAACAAACTACTATTCAAACAGTTTAAGGCACAAAAATGGAAGCCACAACATTTAATAACGAAAAAAATTCTGGAATTGGAAGAAGATTTTATTCTAATGAAAATGTATCTCTTAGTTGTAAAAACGTAGATAGTGCTTTTAAAAATTAAATAAGGAACTGCACTCATTACGAACTTCAAACATTTAGATCTCACAAAAATTTTGAAAGATGTCGCAATACAGTTTTTAAAACGTATTTGAGGAACTCTGAAATATCTAAAAGTTTGAAAGTAAATACAGTACTAGCTGCTAAATTTTCAATTGTAAAAGGTAATTTAAAAAGATTTAACATAAAATATTTTAACACAAAACTTAATACGATCCATTAAGTGAAAGAATAAAGTAAGTGGTTTAATAAAAATGTACGACAGCCAACAGATAACGATGTAAACCAGGTTATTATTATCAATAAATACAGTTATTTATAAAAGAAAGTTCTTACATTACACTTCCAGCTTATACATAGAATAAAAAAGATTGCGTTAAAGTAGAACATTTGATGATAAAAGAAACATAGCCAAGTTTGAAAAACAAAATAATGTCCTTATAAATTTGTTTTTTTTTCATAATTAAAATTTATAATATTCTACCAAGTCACTTTACAAGTAAGAAAAAAGGAGCACGTCAATCTTTTGCTTATTATTCATGAGTATTGTGAAATAATATTACCAAAAAAATAAAAAATAAGCATTTACTAGAATTTCAAAACTTTGTGTACAGGAATTACGGGCCTTTTATTGTGTATGCGGATTTTAGGGGCTTACTAGAATTTATTAAAACTAAGCGTGCATATTAGTATAATGAGGAATTTAGAATTTGAAATTATATTAAGTCTAGCGACAATGATTTTAAGTCGATGTATAACAAGAAGATGATAAGTTATCTGCTACACAATTTGTGAAGAATCTGTATTTTTTTGGTGTAAAATTGAAGAAAATTTACAAAAATTCATCATAAATAATAGATCTACTGTTATAAATCAACAGAATTTAAAAGTGATACTTAATGTCATGTATGTAGCAAATCTTTAAACTCAACCAAAACAAAAGTGAGAGATCACTGTCATCTAACAGAAAAGTACGTATGATCGTATGTTTCTTACTGAAAAGATGTGTTTAATGTTGCAATAAAAAATTTTGTTACTATAGATATCGAGGCTCTGTATACGGAAATTGTAACATTAATTATATAGATTCAAGAGTCATACCAGTCGTATTTCATAATTTAAGGGGATATGATTCTTATTTAGTTATAAAATAACTCTCAGCATGATTTACCAGTAAGGTACAGCTTTTACCACAACCCAAGAAAAAATATATTTAATTTACGAAAAATATTGAAGGAACTGACAATAATCTTTGTTTTATACTCATTTTTTAATTCATAGCTTCTCTTCTAGACAAGTTGTCATTATATCTAGAAAAGTTTGACATGTTAAAAAGAACATTTTTAGATGACGATAAACATATCATAGAACAGATTAACTTATAAAAAGGATAAGAGTATTTCCATTTGATTATGTCTCCTCTTTCTAAAAACTCAAAAAAGGTAGTATATCTTCGAGAGACAATTATCACAGCAGCTTATATCAAGCTTATATATCGACGCCTTGTACAAAGTCTATCCTTATTCAGATTTTTCAATGTTCATTTAAATGAGAAAGTGTGAATAAGGCTAGACTACGTACGAGGCATCAATATGTGATTGAGAATACGAACATGCAAAAAAATTAAGTACTTTTAATATTAAAACGCTTAGAAAATACTTCACTTTATACTTGAAAACAGACGTACTGCATCTTGCTGAAGTATTTAATAACTGCCGAAAAAATTGTCTAGCAGTTTATAAATTTGAGCCCACACATTATTAAACAACACTTGATCTAACTAGTGACGCAATGCTGAAGTATAAAAAGGTAATTAATATTAGTCACGGAAATTAAAAAAAAATTAACAAAAACTTACGTACAATATCTATGTTACACGTAACATTAGAATTGTTAACTGACATCGACATGCTTATACGTAATGAGTGAGGGATACCGGGTGCAATAAAGCAGTGCTTAAATTGATATGCTAATGCAAATAGTTCGTACATAACAGAAGACTATCAACCTAGTGGTAACGAAAAATAAACTATGTATTATGATGTCAACAATCTGTACAGTTGGGCTTTGACTTAATCTATACCTCAAAGGGGTTTTCAGAAGATGGAAAGTATTGATCAGTTAGATATTTTTACCGTAGATGATAGTGTTAAAACTAGCCACAACCTTGAAGTAGACATGGAGTATATCGAAAAAATTCATAATGCTCCTAAATATTTACTATTTTATGCCGAGTATGTAGCACTACCGGGTTCAAAACTTAAAAAATTGATGACTATGCTGTATGATAACAACCAATACATGATCCACTATCGAGCTCAAAAATAAGCCGTAAGTGATTATCTTCGCAGAAAGACAGTTTAACAATCTGAGTTAAAAAATCAATTGAGAATCTTTGGCTAAAATAAAAAAAGATTTAAATGGTTTGAAACGTTAAAATGTTAAGAATAAATTAGAAACAATTTTACTTATGGTATTTAGTAATGTTGTTTATGAAAAAATAATGGAGATCGACCAAAAACAAGTTAATGTAAAGCTTATTAATCGTTGGAAAAGTTGGTGCAGAGATAAGGTGTATACACAGCCCGTCCTTCTTCCCATAGTTGCGATATTCTTAATGATCAACTCGTAGCCATACAATTATTGCGTAATGAAATTTATACAAGAAAACCAATGTATGTTGGACTGCTCATTTTGGATTCGTCTAAAAGGATAGTATATAAATTTCACTTTAATTTTGCTTAAAATTTTGAAGGAGTTTACTCTCAAATTTCTGACACTGATACATGTAGCCTCATGTATGAAGTATCGAATACTCATATTTATAAATTGAACCAAAAAGATCGAAAAACCAGTCAAAAAAGCAAAAGTTAAAAACTATGTGATGAACGCTAAAACTAACACATGCTTCGATAACTATGTAAGGCGTTCGCCAAAAATGGTTACATTTCTCAAAAAAAGAGGAAGAGGAGGAAAAGAGAAGAAGCGAATCAGATCACGAATTCATAAAAATTTTTACTGTAAAAGAAGTTAAAGTTGCACCGACTGCGCATGAGGACAAACGCAATCTACAAACCATCCAAACAGACACAGTAGTTAGTATAGTTAAACAGAAATATGACTAAGAAGAAAAAAATATTTTTCCGCCCTCGGGTGGTTTTCGGAGGCTAGTACTTCCTCGGGCGAAAAAGCAGTTTTCCGGAACTCGTTCGAAAAGTCTCCTCTACGAACCTCGTTACGTCCCTCGCCTTCGACTCGGGCCGCAAACCTCTCGGTTTGCAAACAGAGACTTTTCAAACTCGTAGGAAAACTACTATTTAATCACGGTCAAGCTGAGATATCACATATAAAACTAAATCTATTTGACTTAGAGGTAGGAAAATAAGTGGAGCTACAGCCACTACCATTGGTACACTGAAAAAATTCGGGGCAGGATGCTTTACTCTGAGATGCTGTGCTGCGCCCCCTCCTGGTCCGTGTGACCGCTTTCTCTTTGGGGCGTGTAGCTCGCCCCGAACCGTGGCAGGCGTCGTTACCGTTTTTGCGAGAATGCTGTTTAACATGCAATAGACGAAAATCCGTTTACTTATACTTAAAACTGACTCAATATTGTGAAATACAGTAAATAGTAAATAAAAGTCCAGTTCTTAATATTTTTATTTTAGTATTAACTACAATAATTATATGACTTATAAAGTATAATCAGTACAAATAATATGTTTTTCATCTTTTTTAAACAAAAGACAAGGCTCATTTATATCTAAATCATTGTGTGCTAGCCATATTTTTTTTTTAAATTATCTTACTTAATATATAAAGCAAAGTTGCTAAAACCGTTATAATGGCTAACCACAAAAATTACGGAACCGATTTTGTTGAAATTTTGTATACTGATTTTTGACACTTCCTAGATAATTTTAGTACAGTTTTTATTTTGAAAAATTGTATAACAAAAGCAATAAATAAGCTCTAATTTTTGCAAAAATATGCTAGATGTTCACTTTAGTTCAGTATGATCCGCTAGGTGGCGTTGACATAAAACCGGAGCTACCTGCAACAGAATTAAATAAGTGTAGTAATAAAACGCTGGAGCATCTCAGAAATTTCTGCAGTCGTCTATCAGCCTTTCATCGAGCTGCATCGCGAAGGTTGATGATAGTCGTGCAGCTGGGAATCCCGGTTGCCGATGACACTCTTTTCCAATAGACAAATGACCTAGGTCTATTTTCACCCGAATCCTCAAGGATTGAAGAGTGCCACCAATAAAAAATAATCATACCGATAAAGTCTTCGGTGGAATACTAGGAGGCATGCCTAGCTAGAGCACAACCTGCTCCAACACTTCAGAATTATGTGGCTATTCCACCATCGGACCGGGTGCCGTCAGAAAATTTGATAATAGAAATGTAAGCTAGAGAAGAAAGCCCTGAGGAGCACGGACAGCTACAACGGCTTCCTTTCCAGTAGTCATCCCAACGGCGTAGCCACAGAGAAGGTATTCTCTAGGCTCACTTTCCCGACCAACAATGAGCCATTGGTTATCCGGGGAACGACCCGAAGACGAGATATTCTTTGGTCAGCGGCGTGCCTCCTTTCATCACCATCTCCATACACAGAGATTTCAAGGGTAGAGTCAAGCTACCCGCAGCCAGCTCTTTATCATCAAGAATAATACTAAGGAATAGCTGGACGTTTCACCACTGGCCCTGTTTAGGGGCCATTATAAGTTTTTACGTTTCGTACTTAACCATTAATCGCATCGGTTCTTTTAAGGGCCGCCTAAGTTTAAACTACCTTGCCAGCAAATACATTTTTACTAACATTTCCGAAAACGACTTGTCAACTAAAAGATTGTGTTAACTAAAGACGGCCCATATTAAACCAAGTCAGTCATTCACTGGCAGTCATCACGAGCGGACTTGTTCTTCACAAAGCTGGGAATCCCAGTGACTAACGACCCTATATTACCCTCTCGACTCTAAGCATTTAACCAGAAATCATCGATCCTCTCCAAAGTATGCGCTGGGCGAGCTTAACAGCTATGAAGGAAAAACAAACTTGAGTCAACGTGACAGTCTCCAACGAACAAGCATCACGAACCAATCTTTCCATCTTAGATTACCAAAACAACCAAGTCTGCAAAAAAAAGGTGCTTAAGACACCAACGTTTTCGACGTTATACCAGGAGACGTTAAAAAAAAACTCTACAACAAGCTTCAAAGCTTCAGACCTTGTTATTTTTCTCGCGATCAGTCTGGGGCTTCAACAGCAGGCCAGAAAATATCACCCTGAGATATCCAGGCAGCCACAATCGCTGTAAACTTCAGTCAAGAAAGAGTATACTCAAGAAGATCACCGATCTTTTTTAAGGTCATCGGACGTCGAACTACCTTGCCAACAAATATATTAGAACTTAACAAAGTTGACAGAAAATAGCCTTTAGGGATTACAAAAGTCTTAAGCATGCCAAAAGTCCCAAGAGGGTAAATTGGAAGGAAAACTTTAAATGTATCTTATAAAAATAATTTTAGGTGTTAAAAAACTGATGCAGAAAATTTATAAAGATTGGAACAGCAGCGTCAACAGCAACAAAGAAAGAATCCATTACGTGAGATTTCAGCTTTTCATTGTACCACACAGTAATCTCTTAAATCTTTCACACTTTTAAATAAGCAGAAAATGTATTTGTATTTTTGTGGCGATAAAAAATGTAGAGATAAAGCTCCAGGACTTTGTTGCTCTGGTAATAAAGATGTGAGATAAGAGAAAGAAAATTTGTTTTTAATATATATTTTTTGGGAGTTTTAAATCTTAACAGCTTTAAAAATAGCTTATTTTATGAATTATACGGGAGAAACTCCAAATTAACGGTCCCTTATAGCCAACGATTATGTTATGGTATAAGGAACGCACGGTACTTTTCAGCATAATTACATTTTTTCTTATTTTTACAGCTTATTATTTAGCCAAATAAACTGTATGGATTCAAAACGAGTATGTTTTTAATAAGATGATTTTTGTTCTCAGAAGTATCAAGAATAGATATAAAATTTATAACTAAAAACGTTTTACATCACACGTCAACACACTAAGGTGTTGTATTTAGTAAGTCTCGGGCGAAGCCGAGACAGGGGCCCGCTAGTAATATCATAAATAAGCATGAAAATGCTCTTTAAATGTTATCTTAGTATACAGGTTTAGATAAATCAAAATTTTTTTGTTTCCTGCTTTATTTTTGGGAATCTCACGGGATTTTTTTTCAGTGTTATTTAATTGAACAACCACGCAAATTTTTTTTTTTATGTCATGTCACAAACAGTAATTGTATTTACATATACTATTTTCTTATTTTAATATATACTTTGCACAATATCTTTATGCACTGTGCATCATATGACACATTCTTAACATCTCTTTTATTGTTATCGTTACTAATAAGTCTTTTGAGGAAGCAGTTAAGTTTACTGTGGATTTAATTTCCTAATGTCGGGACTAAAATCGCATACACCAAATATTAATACTTGGTCCATTAAATAACAGTATTTTGGGATAATGGGTCAAAAGAAAAGATTTGGGCTTTAGCGTACCAAATAGTTTTATATACAAAGCAGTATATTCTTTAATCAAGCCGTCCAATATTTTTAAGTATCATAGAATTATTCTTGGCGAAACAAGAATATCTAAAGTTTGACGTATGTATTAAAATAGTTTTCAATGTTTATCATTTCTAGGGATTAAATGACCCACTATCAAACCACAATATCCTACTTATGTCAAAGTTTTCTAAAACGCTCATTTCAAATTCAAGTTTACTAATCAATTTATTAAATTTTATTTCCAGTGGTTTGTTTGTTGCTTTATCGTAATCAAAATTTAAGATTAAATTATTCAAAGCCTGGAATGTAAAGTAACGCTTTACAAATACAAAATGATTGATCGAGAATATCACACATCATATATACGAAAACACCTTCCAGAAAATCGTGCATAAGGTCAACGCTAACATTATGCTCTATATAAAAATCTTTAATTTTATGCAATGTACACGGTTCTTTAATTCCTGCAGTTAAAGACGAAATTCAATTTTCCAAATCTTGTTTACAATTTTTTTTTGTTCTTCGTTTCTCTGGATTTGCAACAGTGCTTATTTCAGTTTCTTTATTCTAAAGTTTACAAAATCTACAGAAATATGTAGCTTTAAAAGACTCTACCAAACCAAAAATAGAGTTTTATCCTAAGTTGTCACCGATAACTAAAAGTAATTTAAATTTGATAGTGACACATTTATTTCCAAGAGAAACTGTAATTCCCTCTGATTGTAAAAAATAAATTTTATTCATCATAGTGGAAAAAACACGTTCGTTGCCAAATTGTTCTAAATCCGTCCAGCAAAAAGTATGCTGCTTAATTTTGATTTTACATGTTTAGAGAGACATGTTATTGTAGCATAATTAGCACTGAACTTATTATTACCTGCACGACTCTCCAATGCGTTGCGAGTTTCAATTTCATCAAAAAAAGAATTAGAGATAGAATAATATTATCGTTATTTTCAGAACAGACCCTATACTATTGTTTTGTTTGGACAATATTTGAAATTACGATTTTTTCTTGGCTCAATTCCTTCATGTATTGTAAGATATCATTAAGAGTATTTCTTATTTAAAATAACATATTTAGGGTCTCTCTTTAAAATACTTGTACTCCATATGCCGATTTTGCGACGATTTTTTTTATTACTAGTATTAATTTGTTTATAATATTTACCAATCTTATATTGATAAAAGTCAACAAATCCTATTTGTTTCAAAAGTAAAAACCTCTTTGCTTCAGTCAAAAAGCTATCAAACACTGAGCTACATTTTTTAAAACATGCGCAAATTTTATCGGTACAACTACTTGATATATTTTTTTTTTTTTGCAAAATATGTAATACGTTTTCTAAAAGCGACTGCAAAATTATATTTTGAATAACATTGGATGTGAATGCAATTATTTTTTTAACGATTTTCCTTGGCAAGTTGGGATCCACTTATAGCATTAATATAAACGTAAGAATGCAGTTAAAAATATTTTTAATATCCATTGTATAGAGCATAAAGAACAAAGGCCAAAAATAAATTGACAAAACCTTAATGATTAATAATCCCTTACAATATGAAACAATTGAATAAGAAGACAATCGACATTTCCATTATAATCTCATTTAAAATGCTTTTGATTACAATCTTACACCCATTTAGGGCTCTTATTTTATTTAAANATATATTTATTTAATGAAAATAAGCTGTATTGTTGGCAAATCAACATACCTTTACTGTTTCTTCGTATACTTATGATTAATTTACACATGTATATTTATATTACATTATTTTATTTAAATATTTTATATAATCATTTATTAAAACACTTTTATTTAAATTGTCTCAACTTTATAAGCACTATTCAGACTTTTATATCATATAATAATACTAAATACTAAAGCTAATCAGTGAAAGTTTTTAACAGATTTCTTCAATTTATAATGTTTACATCAAGCAGATTATTTTAACGCCTTAAAAAATTTACTAACTGTTTGAAAAACTCTAATTGGATCGACTTTGACAACCAACTGTTGCACGATTGACCACACGTAATCGCAAGCGTCTGGTCATCTATCCAAGGCTACTAAGCACTTATAGCATGCTTTGACTGCTTTTAGTGGGTCAGTAAATAAATACTTTTGTTGATTGATGATCACGTAGATGTCTTGAATGCAATCCACTTTACCTCCAAAAATGATGTACGGGTAATTAAGCAAGTTGGAGGCAGCTAACCACTGTTAGAATTTAGATTTTTCAGACTTGATGTTGTTAGTATCCTAAACTAAATTATAAATGAATGTTAATCGTAATTATAATGTGAACTTAATTATGTATANTCCACTTTACCTCCAAAAATGATGTACGGGTAATTAAGCAAGTTGGAGGCAGCTAACCACTGTTAGAATTTAGATTTTTCAGACTTGATGTTGTTAGTATCCTAAACTAAATTATAAATGAATGTTAATCGTAATTATAATGTGAACTTAATTATGTATAAAGATGAATGTAAATAAAAAAATAGTGCTGCACTGATAGTTACATTAAGAATCGATATCAATGTATTTTATGAATAACGCTTACCTCAAGATGCAACATAAGCAAATTTGATATTGCTTCTTTAGATACTTGTTCAGATTTTGCATGGCAAGTCTTACAAACTTTTTGATGGTTACGCACAATGGCAAAAGTAACAGTGCTAGTATGGGATAATTTTTTTCCGTAATGAGAATTTATATACACTGTTACCTGTCCATTAATGTCCATTAATAAATACCTATGAAGATACTATTTCTTTTTTTATTCACTTTCTTTTAGTTGATCCTTGTGAACTTTTACAAATTCGACTTCTTTAATTCTTGAATGCTTACAGTAATCGACGATTTTGCTTGCTAAATCTGGCCATCAATTATCCATAAAAAATTCATCATATGTAGAAATTTTTTTTCTTTTATAATTATGGCAAAGTCATTTTCTAGCTAAAATATAACATTTAGAGTAAAAAAAAAAACAAATTAAAAATGATTGAAGTACACACAAAATAATCTTACGAAAAGAATTTTTACACAAGCATTAAATATTATAAATTTAAATGGTTAGCTGATGTAAAACGTACTCAAGCTATTCCTAAAGGGGATTTGAGACATGGATAAGTATCAAAATAATAATTTAGCGATAATTGATTGCCTTTTCAATAAGCGTTGATTAAAAAACTCCGACCTTCCTCGTGTGTTGCATACCAATCTTAAATAATATCCTTTGCAGCATGAACACCATTAGTATCATTGAGCCAGGAATGTTTTTCAAGACCTACATAAACAAGGTACGAATATATAATGCATAAAAATAAGGGTTAAGGAAGTACAAAAACGACGTATTTAAACACTAGAAATTATTAAATACATCCATCTACATCAATCGCAGATGACCGTTTGTTCACTCTATTGGCGGCAGGTTTTGTCTATATATTGGCATACTTCAATTCACTTCTAAGATCTTTATAGTGATTATGCAAGATACCAGCTGCACTAATTTGTTTTTTGGTTGTAGCATTTACACGAGACGGAGTATAAAAATAATCAATATCTTCAGTGGGAAATAATTCAATTATTTTGCTTCGTAGCTCCATAAAATCATTTTGTATGATTCTATAGAATGTAAAAAGTACATTAGCTGTAGTTGTATATATTATAGTTCTTGTATACGTTTTCCGTAAAAAACAAATTATTAAAAAAAAAGAATCTAATTTAATTAATAACTAATAAAAATCTGCTCTATTTTGCGCATGTTTATATGAAAATTAAAATTGATAAATGACTGAGTACGTTTTTAAGGTTTTCAAAACTAACTAGACTTTTAAATTAATAAGGGTTTAAAAAGATTTTTTGATTCTTGAATGATTGTAAGATTATGTATTTTGATAATTATAATATGCAAGCTACACTTAAAGTAGAAAATAGTCTTAAAATCTTAGTATTTTTAAAAAATTTTTTTTTTATTATATAGGACAATTGACANAGTTCAAGTCTTTATTTTTCAAGGTTTGACTTTATTTTTATTTATTTAATTAACTCTAATTAAAAGAGCAACTTTTAAACTACATCTTTTTAAATTCTAAGAGTGGGATAAGCATGAGCTTACGAATGTTAACTCAGTGTGGCAACACAACATGGCACTGAGTGGCGTGGAGCTCGGGCAGTGGCATCAGATCACGCAACGCAATTTTCTTTTGCTTGCCATTCGTAAGACCACGCTCATCCCACTCTTCAAATTTGAGGAGATGTAGTTTAAAAGTTGTTTTTTCGATTAAAGTAAATTGAATAAATAAAAATAAAGTCAAACCTTAAAAAATAAAGACTTGAATTTGTAAGTCGATTTTCTCCACGAAAATAGATTTTTCCTCAGACACCGACCACACTATTGTGAAGATCAGGTCAAAATCCATCGATCTATGTGCTTTGATAATTTTTTTAGTTATTTGCCTTAGACTTTAAGCGAGTTGAACAGAGCGCACTTCACCAGAAAAATACGCCACGAGCGCTGGCTGGCCCTCTCTGCTTGAACGCACCCATATATGGTGAGTCAAAATAGTGTACATAAAAGTTAAAAACAGCGTAAGATTTTGTCACATTTATAGGAGCAGATTCCGATCTCTTTTCAAAACTATCACGTACAATACGTTCGAGGTTGTGTATATACACTATCCATAGAAATTGCGCTTGCAAATAAGTAGCGTATGTTGTAAATTTTCGGATATATGTACGATGAGTTTGAGCATATACGCTATGCATTTCGCATGCGTAAAACGTTTCTTGATTCGCCAATCCACGATACCAGGAATTATTAGCTTTTTCTTCGTACTCATATTTACCAGACATAAAAAAAATCTGAGTCACTATTTCACGTATCCTGCGAAAGAGCAAATAAAAAAAATGAGGAAGGAAGAGGGAGCCGTACTCGCGAGAACGTTGTCGAGGCCGCAGTTGTTGGTGAAGAGCTCACTGTCTTATATGAGGTCAGCGAACTGAAGCTGCTGCTCATGGTGGGTGGCGCAACTGCTGGCGAGGTGGGTGTTAAGCTCCTCATGCACCTAGAGTATCGTATTCTCAGATGTCCCGGGCTCTAGGGTGGCTTTAAGCATTTAGTCAGGGTAACTCTAGTCTAAGGGGTTGTGTTCGAAGCACTTACGCCGGCGCTTGTTGTCCTCCCAAGCGTCGAGTTCCCATTAGTACTTGGACAGTCCCATGTATGTTGAGCGAAAATCATCGACGGACGCCGTATTGTTTGCATCCATAACACCATATATATATATTCATATGTAGGTAAGTAGTATATATACTTAACCTCTGATATAATGTACGTGATAGGCGAAGATTACGAATTGAGACCAGACACCACTCCTGGAAATGTAAAAACAGCAATTACGTCTACCTTTTAAAGTCGAATTTTGGGCTAACACTCTATAAACACTCTTTAAAATATGGATTGTAAAAGACAACCTGTTGTATAAAAAGCACTGTCGAGAGATTTTTTGTGTATCAACTATTTTGTTACCTTATTGCGGATGATCCCCAGAGATAACAAGCAGAGGATAGTAAAATGTTCTCATTTGAGATAGAAAATATATTTATTTAATGAAAATAAGCTGTATTATTGGCAAATCAACATACCTTTACTGTTTCTTCGTATACTTATGATTAATTTACACATGTATATTTATATTACATACTAATAAAAATATGCCCCTGGTGATCAAAGTCGTACTTCTTTAAGAACTCATCCATTGTTTACGAGACACTCTATTACAATGCAATAAATATTTTTAGCATAAAGACACAATAACAAAAAAGGTAAGGCAACAAGTTAAGTGACTATATGTGTAAAGTAAAGGATAATACTGCGGACCAGCCGCGCTTCTTGCAAGGCTATATAGTTGCTTTAGCTAAATTTATTGGACAGGCAGCTTGCCACGAGATCAGAAAAGCAGCTCTCCATGAGCAACGGGCTAACAGCTTGCAGCGTATTGGGGAAAAGACAGCTCCCTCACGGGGAATCGTTATTCGGGATAATCATTTTCGAACTGTAATAATAAATCATTGATCTTATTGCTGCCACATGGTTAATAGTAAGAATTTCTATAGACCAGTTAAGTGTATTATTTTTCTTTAAAATATTTTTGGCCTTGCTTATGCGAAGTTTATCACCTACTTTAAAGTTTGGTATTGGTTTGCTGCTAGCTTTACATACTTTTTTAAACTTACTTTACACTTGGTCTTCATTTTTGAAAGTCTCGTGTTTCGGTTGCATACCACTTGTTCAATGTTTTTCATTATCATACAATTTAGTTAATATCTTCAAAATATATAATACATTACTGTTATGAGTTATTATAGCTCGATTTTTTTTTAAACCCTTTACTATAAGCAATTACGGTTTCTAATATTATATGTATTGTAATTTTCCAAATCATCCTGTGTTATAAGAGATTCGTTAGAACACTTTTTCACGCAAAGCTCTATTAATCCAGCACTCATTGTATAATTTATATTGCTCTTTTTATGTGATTGTTTTTAAAGTCTAATTGTTAATCACTAAGCTTGTACATTTCATTTTTCTCCGCACTTTATAGTTTGAACCTAATGAATCCCTCCGATCCTAATCAAGTAATTGTGAAAAAAGATTTTTTGATAAATTCTTACTGGCTTTAACATTATCAAAAGACTCATTATAAATAGTGCCATTTTAATTATTATCATGATCGTCACTTTCGCTCACAGCTGGCTCGAAGGTGATATCATCGTCACGTAATAATTCTTTGTTTAATGTTGTTTTGTTTTCTCGACTTTGTGATGTTTATTATTTCTACTATAAGAATAGTTCTGAGTCACAACAGTATTACTTTGACATTCTTGTTTTTTTTTCGGTAGCGATTTCCCTTCGAAGAGCTGTAATTATTTTAAAAAATTTTCCAAGCCCTTTTTCAGCTTAATTTTTTTAAAAGTATTAACAGTCTGCAATTTCTTATGATAGTTTTTCTTGTTTTCAGTAACTGATGTAAAACGTCTTTTTCTTATCAATACATGATGATGCTCCAATGTCTTGTGGTGGACTATAAATACTGCCCATGGTGTGCCCCAAATGTGAAGCAAAATTATTAAATCGATTATTATTTGTTTGTTTATCTTTGTTTATAACAATAAAGCCATGTCTATCATATGCTACGTCAGCGTGACGATTAATTTCTTAATGTAAGCTTGCGCTTAATGACTCGGGACTCACACTGGGCACGTAGGTAGGACGCAGGACTAGAGGGTGATAAAATTAAACAAAGGGGGGTTTTCACGAAAGAGGGCACAGTTATTGTGCAGTATCTCCATATACTCACTCGTAATGCTCCTAAGGTTTGATGAAGTCTCCTGGAACCGTGTGTCCAATGAGTGACCGTTCGTGGCCTAGAAACTACTAGTACCGATACAAGCAAAGGTATTGTTTCTAGGGGTAACGCAGAGGGACCAATAGTATTTTAACTCGTGACCCAACTGAAATCTACCAATACCACCACGAGGAACAGTATTAGTTGTAGTTTTTACGCAGAATTGAACAGATTACTTAATACCTGATATTCTACAGGTACCACTACTAAGACGAGTAATTATGTCCATGTTTGTTTAATTATTACCCGGTATTTCACAAGTACCACTACCATAGCAAGTAATGGTGTGCGCGTTAGAGTTTATTATTTCCCAGTGATCTTTGGGTACCACTACTGTGGCGAGTAATGGTGTACGCGTAAGAGTTTATTATTTCCCAGTGATCCTCGGGTACCACTGAAAATCGACTTACAAGTTCAAGTCTTTATTTTTCAAGGTTTGACTTTATTTTTATTTATTTAATTAACTCTAATTAAAAGAGCAACTTTTAAACTACATCTTTTTAAATTCTAAGAGTGGGATAAGCATGAGCTTACGAATGTTAACTCAGTGTGGCAACACAACATGGCACTGAGTGGCGTGGAGCTCGGGCAGTGGCATCAGATCACGCAACGCAATTTTCTTTTGCTTGCCATTCGTAAGACCACGCTCATCCCACTCTTCAAATTTGAGGAGATGTAGTTTAAAAGTTGTTTTTTCGATTAAAGTAAATTGAATAAATAAAAATAAAGTCAAACCTTAAAAAATAAAGACTTGAATTTGTAAGTCGATTTTCTCCACGAAAATAGATTTTTCCTCAGACACCGACCACACTATTGTGAAGATCAGGTCAAAATCCATCGATCTATGTGCTTTGATAATTTTTTTAGTTATTTGCCTTAGACTTTAAGCGAGTTGAACAGAGCGCACTTCACCAGAAAAATACGCCACGAGCGCTGGCTGGCCCTCTCTGCTTGAACGCACCCATATATGGTGAGTCAAAATAGTGTACATAAAAGTTAAAAACAGCGTAAGATTTTGTCACATTTATAGGAGCAGATTCCGATCTCTTTTCAAAACTATCACGTACAATACGTTCGAGGTTGTGTATATACACTATCCATAGAAATTGCGCTTGCAAATAAGTAGCGTATGTTGTAAATTTTCGGATATATGTACGATGAGTTTGAGCATATACGCTATGCATTTCGCATGCGTAAAACGTTTCTTGATTCGCCAATCCACGATACCAGGAATTATTAGCTTTTTCTTCGTACTCATATTTACCAGACATAAAAAAAATCTGAGTCACTATTTCACGTATCCTGCGAAAGAGCAAATAAAAAAAATGAGGAAGGAAGAGGGAGCCGTACTCGCGAGAACGTTGTCGAGGCCGCAGTTGTTGGTGAAGAGCTCACTGTCTTATATGAGGTCAGCGAACTGAAGCTGCTGCTCATGGTGGGTGGCGCAACTGCTGGCGAGGTGGGTGTTAAGCTCCTCATGCACCTAGAGTATCGTATTCTCAGATGTCCCGGGCTCTAGGGTGGCTTTAAGCATTTAGTCAGGGTAACTCTAGTCTAAGGGGTTGTGTTCGAAGCACTTACGCCGGCGCTTGTTGTCCTCCCAAGCGTCGAGTTCCCATTAGTACTTGGACAGTCCCATGTATGTTGAGCGAAAATCATCGACGGACGCCGTATTGTTTGCATCCATAACACCATATATATATATTCATATGTAGGTAAGTAGTATATATACTTAACCTCTGATATAATGTACGTGATAGGCGAAGATTACGAATTGAGACCAGACACCACTCCTGGAAATGTAAAAACAGCAATTACGTCTACCTTTTAAAGTCGAATTTTGGGCTAACACTCTATAAACACTCTTTAAAATATGGATTGTAAAAGACAACCTGTTGTATAAAAAGCACTGTCGAGAGATTTTTTGTGTATCAACTATTTTGTTACCTTATTGCGGATGATCCCCAGAGATAACAAGCAGAGGATAGTAAAATGTTCTCATTTGAGATAGAAAATATATTTATTTAATGAAAATAAGCTGTATTATTGGCAAATCAACATACCTTTACTGTTTCTTCGTATACTTATGATTAATTTACACATGTATATTTATTGTACGGGTAATTAAGCAAGTTGGAGGCAGCTAACCACTGTTAGAATTTAGATTTTTCAGACTTGATGTTGTTAGTATCCTAAACTAAATTATAAATGAATGTTAATCGTAATTATAATGTGAACTTAATTATGTATAAAGATGAATGTAAATAAAAAAATAGTGCTGCACTGATAGTTACATTAAGAATCGATATCAATGTATTTTATGAATAACGCTTACCTCAAGATGCAACATAAGCAAATTTGATATTGCTTCTTTAGATACTTGTTCAGATTTTGCATGGCAAGTCTTACAAACTTTTTGATGGTTACGCACAATGGCAAAAGTAACAGTGCTAGTATGGGATAATTTTTTTCCGTAATGAGAATTTATATACACTGTTACCTGTCCATTAATGTCCATTAATAAATACCTATGAAGATACTATTTCTTTTTTTATTCACTTTCTTTTAGTTGATCCTTGTGAACTTTTACAAATTCGACTTCTTTAATTCTTGAATGCTTACAGTAATCGACGNTATAATACATTACTGTTATGAGTTATTATAGCTCGATTTTTTTTTAAACCCTTTACTATAAGCAATTACGGTTTCTAATATTATATGTATTGTAATTTTCCAAATCATCCTGTGTTATAAGAGATTCGTTAGAACACTTTTTCACGCAAAGCTCTATTAATCCAGCACTCATTGTATAATTTATATTGCTCTTTTTATGTGATTGTTTTTAAAGTCTAATTGTTAATCACTAAGCTTGTACATTTCATTTTTCTCCGCACTTTATAGTTTGAACCTAATGAATCCCTCCGATCCTAATCAAGTAATTGTGAAAAAAGATTTTTTGATAAATTCTTACTGGCTTTAACATTATCAAAAGACTCATTATAAATAGTGCCATTTTAATTATTATCATGATCGTCACTTTCGCTCACAGCTGGCTCGAAGGTGATATCATCGTCACGTAATAATTCTTTGTTTAATGTTGTTTTGTTTTCTCGACTTTGTGATGTTTATTATTTCTACTATAAGAATAGTTCTGAGTCACAACAGTATTACTTTGACATTCTTGTTTTTTTTTCGGTAGCGATTTCCCTTCGAAGAGCTGTAATTATTTTAAAAAATTTTCCAAGCCCTTTTTCAGCTTAATTTTTTTAAAAGTATTAACAGTCTGCAATTTCTTATGATAGTTTTTCTTGTTTTCAGTAACTGATGTAAAACGTCTTTTTCTTATCAATACATGATGATGCTCCAATGTCTTGTGGTGGACTATAAATACTGCCCATGGTGTGCCCCAAATGTGAAGCAAAATTATTAAATCGATTATTATTTGTTTGTTTATCTTTGTTTATAACAATAAAGCCATGTCTATCATATGCTACGTCAGCGTGACGATTAATTTCTTAATGTAAGCTTGCGCTTAATGACTCGGGACTCACACTGGGCACGTAGGTAGGACGCAGGACTAGAGGGTGATAAAATTAAACAAAGGGGGGTTTTCACGAAAGAGGGCACAGTTATTGTGCAGTATCTCCATATACTCACTCGTAATGCTCCTAAGGTTTGATGAAGTCTCCTGGAACCGTGTGTCCAATGAGTGACCGTTCGTGGCCTAGAAACTACTAGTACCGATACAAGCAAAGGTATTGTTTCTAGGGGTAACGCAGAGGGACCAATAGTATTTTAACTCGTGACCCAACTGAAATCTACCAATACCACCACGAGGAACAGTATTAGTTGTAGTTTTTACGCAGAATTGAACAGATTACTTAATACCTGATATTCTACAGGTACCACTACTAAGACGAGTAATTATGTCCATGTTTGTTTAATTATTACCCGGTATTTCACAAGTACCACTACCATAGCAAGTAATGGTGTGCGCGTTAGAGTTTATTATTTCCCAGTGATCTTTGGGTACCACTACTGTGGCGAGTAATGGTGTACGCGTAAGAGTTTATTATTTCCCAGTGATCCTCGGGTACCACTACTGTGGCGAGTAATGGTGTACGCGTAAGAGTTTATGCCCACGCTGGAAAAAAAAAGGGGAAAAGAAATTAAAAATGTGATTAACTTTGAACACTTAATTTTATTTGAACCCAAAAAAACTTATGCACACGGCGAAATAGCGTAAGGTGTCCGTATCCAAAATTAAAACCACGCTCGTGGAAGATCAAGTAGCAGAGGTGGACTCTAGCTACTTAGTCGACAGTTCGATGATAAAACAAAAACCGTGTCCTGACCTCATGGTAGACTGAAAGGTAGCAGAGGTGGAATCTTACTTCTCAGTCTATCGCTGGAGGAGTTTAAATTAAGAGAGTCTGTAGTTTCGGAGACTCCACGCCTTTTTATAAGGAGTAGCGGACCTTGGTGATGCACTGGTTTGAGAACGAAGCAGGAAAACTTGCCGAGGGAAAATCTTGAAGAAAATACAATAGCCAAAAATCTAATTGGCTGGAAATGCTCCAGTTTAGTCACTCAGAAATTGGCACTTCCCACATCCAGCTTGATCTTCTACATGCGTCAAGAGAAGGGAAGGTGATTCACTTACTCCTGCCCTTCCTTTCTCTTTTACATCCAATTTTTACAGGATTTGAATATAACTTAATATTATAACTAGGATAGAATATTATTAACATTGAAAAATGCTTACCACCGTTCTTTTACTCAACTGAACTCGTTGCAAAAAGAGCTGGGAAAATCGCTTAACAATTCAATCAATGCTCGGGTGAATAAACGATCAGTGTATTACAGTATATCAACTAATACTAATACTCAAACAGCAGTAACGGTGGCCGTTGCCATAACAGCTTATAAATGTAACATAAGCGGTAGTAGTTATACTAATGATAATAATAATAATGACAGTAATAATTATAGTAATAATAGTTATAATCATAATAATAGTAATAATAATAATAGCAATAGTATAGATAATGATGAAAATAATAGTACTCCCCCTGTCACAAGTAAATATAAATAGATTAATAGATAGTTTTGACTGTTTATAATGTTGCAAAAATTATAGAATATTTTGGTAGAATTTTAGTCAACATATTTTTTGCTGCTGGTCGTTGTAGAGGGAGTCGGCTTGTGGTGCCCTAGGGAAACGAAAATGAAAAGGTGTTAGAATTTAACTAAGTTACAAGTTAGACTATTACAGTACATTTATAAAGTTCTTAATGTGATACAAAAGGTTTACTTTCTAAATCATGAGCCAGCGAACAGGAATGATAAAAATCGGATAATTTTTTGAAAATTAATAAGGTTGCTTCACTAAGTTTACCGTAGTTAATGAGTTATGCTGTTGCTCGCTATTAGCGTAGTGTGTGGTAGTTGCTTCTAACTGCACGTGATAATTTTGACATTTTCTATTACTTTCGCTAATTTGAATGTATTAACTCTAACATATTTTAATATTAAGCTTAATGTCATTAAATCCTTATTTAAAGTCATACTTGCAGTTAGTATTACCCCTCTGATTAACTGTTCCCAGTTAAACTTTTTTATATACGGTTATTTAATTTTCATGCATCGAAAAATATTTAGTTTGTTCCTTATTTCCGATCAGTATAGGCCAGCGTGCACGTACATGAATCATTATTGAGCTGCAGGTACGAGTAACTTGCAGGTGCAGGTAATTTACCTTTTTTCAGATGCACTTTGATTCTTGCTCAAAACACTTTTAAAACCACATTAAACATTTTTAAGGAATGAGTGGGGAAAAAATTTTTTAGTTATTTTAATTTACCGACGTTACACATAATCATAGCAGCTAGAGCATTGATTTTCTAACAGATTGTACGGCATGTCTGGGTTGACATTATCATCAAACACATGTTTTAAATTGACCTAATTTTGACGAAATAGAACTAAAAAATTACCGTTATTCCTAACAAGATGTTTTGGCACTTGAACGTATGACTCATAAAGATAAAAAAAGTCCACAACTTTGTGTCTGCCCATGCAGAAAAAAGCTTTTTTATTATTACGTTTTTTGCAAACTATATCAGTCAAATTTCTTATAGAATCACGTAAAGCATAATCTGGTGAGACTACTTGATTTATATGCATGATTGGAGTAAATAAATTATTAGTTCTACTATATTTAGATGGTTCGCAAAATAAAGCTCGTATACAATCGAGTAGTAGTTCACCATGTCAATATGATGGCTTTTTTGTTTAACAATAATGTCAAAAATAGGAGCTTGTAATTTTGTAGCTTACTTTCCAAACTTCATGTCTGCACTGTACAAGAAAACAATTACAACTAATGTTTTAATTAAATAGTACAACGCTTATGTAGTTTGAGTTTCTTATTGCAACGAGTTTATTTACTATAAATACAACATTTATTTTTTACAAACGCTTAGTCATGGGTCAACCTCAGAAGGCTAATCATCATGCATCGTAAAAAAGGACACGGTCTTGTAAATAAAGTCATAAATCCATTACCCGTAGAGCCTTATTTATTTGGCTATTATTGTTGTTTTTCAGGTACCAAGCTTGCTAAACGTCTTGCTAGACGGGATCCAGAAGGTAATCCTCTGGACTCAGCGTGCAAGGAGCAAGATACAGCGTATTCAAAAAACCAATAAAATTTAAAGGGTAGATACGAAGCAGATAAAGTTGTAGCTAAGAAGGCTTAGTAAAGAGTTAAAGCATCAGATTTGAGTAAGGAAGAGTGGGCATTTGTGACCACTTTTTTAAAACAAATTGTATACTTTTTCTTATAAGGTTGATTGAACTTGTAAAAATTGAAAAAAAAATAGCTTATTATCTATAGAATCAGATGGCAACCTTGACAAAAACATTTTCAAAACTGTAATTATTTAATTGTCGTTGAAAATGAAAGATAACAAATGACTACACATGCCTCGTAGGCGGGTATGTGTCAGCAGTAGGTAGGGTATGCATAGCCTGTATATATATAGATGTATACTAACTGCTTGCAAGATAAATAAGGCAGCTTTAGTTTTTAATTCATTCTTAGATATATAAGACAAGTAATAATATTCAATGACTATCAGTCTTTAATAATAAAATCTTACGTAAACTATTCATGACAAATAACTACAATTTCTTTCTTTTTAATTAACTGAAATTTGGTTTATTCTTTCAAGAATTTTTTATCACAGTATAATTATGAGTAAATAAATATTTTGAGAAATTTAACGTTTCTGGTAAAGTTCTATTGTCTTATAACGTAACAATAGGAATATTAGTTACATCTGGTATGGTCAAATCATCTGCCACAGTGCAAGCTGAATCATTTAAAAATACCGAATTTTTAAAAGGATAAGTAATATTTACTCATTTATTAGACTAAACTATTTGTTTAACTGTAACTTAAGCAGCTGCTGTACCTACAGAATGGTCAATTTTCTGCTTTTTAGTAGTAAGCCACTTGAATGGTCATTTTCATTTTAATTTTTCATCTGATTTTATGCAAACATTTTACCATTTTTGAGGTTCAAATCGGGTTTTAGTACTACTAAATGTAACGGTGACCTTAGAATGCTATATTTTTTTTGCAGAAAAATCAATGTTTATTAGTCCAACAGGACTTATAAGTTTTTTTCTTTTAATTTCGTACCATTGCAAATGCAGCTGACACATTCACTTGCAGCAGACAACTAGTCGTTCAGTTGGCTACACATACCTCATGTAAGTGGCTACACATGCCCAAAATTTAGCAATTTTTCAATAAAAAAAAAAAATTAGTTTTTAAGATTTAAGGATTACAAAGAAAATATCCGATGCAAAAAGAAGATAAAAACTTTATTTTAAAATTCATTTGAATTGTCTGATTCAATTATTCCTAATTTGGCAAAGGAAATACAAAAAAAAATTAAGTTTTGTACCTTGCCATTTTCATGTTAATTATTTTCTTGATAGAAAAAACGTAACCTATTTTTTATTTAATTGGAACTGTAGTTAATTATTATTACTATTATAATATGTAATAGTTGTCAACATGGTTAGTAAAGTAAAAAACATTTTTTTTTTCTAGTGGTTACGTTATCTGCTGGATAGCGAATGCCCCGCTCTCCCCTATTAGTGAAGAAACTGCATTCGCTCTTGTAATGAGTGCTATAAAACTCAAAAGAAAATTTGGTATGGCGTTAAAGCAGAGACAAAAAAAGGATAATGTATGAAAAAAAAAGAAAAAAAATAGTTCAACAAAAAATTAAGTAGTGCTTTAAGTACAGAAATTAAAGCTGGCTCACAATTCATAAATTCTAAGAGCAAAAGTGCTCGAGAACTTATTAGTAGCGCTTTAAGAAGGGCTTGTAGTGCAGTTAAAAAATTTGGCAGTAAAAAGTTACAACTGCATGCGTCTTACGTCTGTCCACTTTAATTGGTGGAGCTTTACCTTTGATTTCCTTGTTTGCTGGTTGAAGTACCACTGGTTCTATAGGAAATATAATAGCATGTATCATGAAGATCATTAATGACACTAAATCAGCCAAAAAGCAGCTATCAGAGGATCAGAAATATAATTAATCTATGGGAACTATTGCCTTTAGGAAAGGTCTTTATCTCAAAATGCATGAAATTGGATTTGGAGAATGAACTTAAGGCCTGACGCTGGGAAAGTTTAAAAAGAAAAAAAATAAAACTACGTAATTGAGCTTTGATAAATATGGTTTTGATAAAATAGGCTTAAAACTAACGAATTTACAATTTGAGTGGTATACTTATAAAAATTACTTTACCTGCTAATGGTCCACGTTTATGTGAAACATCTGTACTGAATCTTAATGGTATAAGTAGACTTGAAACTAACTGGGTCACCTATCGGAAACTTGATAATGATATTAAATACTTTGACAGTTTTAGAGATCTGCAACCACTTATTAAGTGAATGCTTTATTTAACAGTTAATGAAGTTAAATATTTTCGTAAGAGTTATCAAAAAAGTTTAATTCTTATAACTGCGGATATCTATGCTTAAAGCTTCTTTTCAAATAAATAGAACTTTGTTACATAGTGAGAAACAAGTTAGTTATATATTGACAGTCATGGGTGAAACATTAAGATTCACCTTTTCTGGTACGTCTTCTATCCTAGAAGCGCAGTGTTTTTCACTGATTAAATTGTCGCCAAAACACAGCGACATTTTTGGGTCTGTAGAATTTTTTTCATTGAACTCAATCCCAAATATCGATGGAAATTGTCACAAATTTTAATGTCAGCAATCAAGTTATTGTATTACCAACAGGTAGTTAGTAGAGCGAGGATATTATATCATTTCTGATTGAGGTATTCAAATTTTTCGATGTGTTATCAAGTGCAGCCATACTACTGATGTTGGACCTAAAAATTTTATAGGTCGCTTTTTAAATTTCACTAAGCAAGTTTTCAACAATGACACCAATCACGTCTAAGACTTACATGTAGTTATTAAACGCACTGCGACTTTTTTGTTGTATTAAAAAGGACAAGACTCTTAATATTCAGTATCCAGTAACGTTTGACGAATTCATCTCGTATTATGAGATTCATGCTCATCAGCCATATGGATCATTAACATATTACAATAACGATAAAATACGCATATTAATTCAACATCAAGATCTTCTACTATCGCGCAGTTTCAGACACGTTTATACAAGATTAGTCAAATCAGATGAAAGCACAGCACTGACGAAGACAGACTTAGTAAAAAACGCCATATGTTAGCAATTCGAAGAAACAAAATACAAGATAAATGCTATAGAAGTATATAAGTTCAAAAATATTGGCTTAACAACCTTCATGTAAATTGGCCATCACTTAGTCGTAATAAAAAATCATCAACTATAAGTGCAGGTTCGCTTGATGATGAAAAAAAAGAAAAAGATAATATGACTTCTGAAAACTACTTTAATGGCTTAATTCCACTTAGTACGATTCTAGGTTTTGCTAAAGGTTATTGTTAGATTGTTAATAATAAAATAGATAAGCTTATACTAACAAGATTATGTGGTAGTGTCAGATACTCATAAAATTTGTTGATTAAATTATCTGCGAAAAAATAGGTTTGTACCTATAAGTTTTCAAACTTGGAAATTGTATGAACATTAACTTTTACTTAACAAATCCAAACATGGTTGGAGTTTTTAGGAATCAGTTGGAAAAACCTTGTTATTTTAGCTTACCCTTCCAAAAAAATTCTTATAAAGATATCAGTGGTCATATGTTTGATCATTACAATACAAGAAATGTAAAACTTTTAAATTCTCAATATTATTCTTACGGTGATCTCAATCTTAATACAATACATAATCAGTGTGCATTTTTTCCTGATATATATATATATATTTACTTGTTTTCAAAATTCGTATTATGGTCAAAGTCGTATGCTTTCATTAAGTGAATACTATTTCCTTAACCAAATACCTTTAATCGCCATTGATCGCTCCAAGCAACACGAATTATGACAAAATGCTTCTGTAGATGAGTGAGTAGAATATGTATGGCTTTGCTTGTATCGTTGGACTTTCGATCAACATGAAAAAAAGTCAGAGTAGTTGGAACAGAGAAGAAAAAAATAATGAACGACGACAATGATTATGTGCTAAAAAAATTAGCTATTTTTTTTTCTACATATTAGTAATACTAAAGCACAAGTATTTCTTTTCAAACCACCGTTTACCTGGTGTCAGTTACCACAAAAGTATAAACATGAAAGTTTACATCTTGAACCTTACTATTATGGATTAACCGGAGATTCAGGTAATATTGAGTACACAGAAATAGATAAAATCCTGCGTAAAAACACTGAAGATGCTACTTAGGTTTTTGTCATAGTAGAGTTGAAACAAAAGTGGTTTGATAAATTTAATTTTTAAATAACTAAAATGACAGACTATCCATCATTTAAACTTCCAAGGTGGGTAACCATTTTTATACATCATAATGAATCCCACAAGTTCTATGCATGCTCTTTATAATGTTAGACGCATAAAAAATTTTTACTTTCACGTTGAGTGGGAAGACATCATTAGCTCTGATAAGAAGTTATAAATAATGGTTGTATTTTGTTATTTTCTCAGTTTTATTAATGTAGCATAAGTAGCAGGAGCAACGGTGAAGAAGAGAAAACGTTGATTGTCAAATAGAGAAGATATGAAGGAAATCAATTTTTAACCTTTATATCATTATTGAAATTTATCCAAATCAATTATGGACCTTACTATTAGTATTTATGGCTCTTTTAATGCTATGAAATACTATACACTAAAAGAATTTTTAGTGATTTTAATGGAAGGGAACGTCGTTAAACATTAGATAATTAGGCCATTTTTCTGTTCTAATGATTAACTGCTTAATATAAGAAAATATAATAATTATCAGACGCTAGAAGTGCACTTAATCCAATGGTTTAAGGGTGATATAACATTAAATGACTTAAAGTATCATCTCACAACTATTGTTAAGAACCTTAAAAAAATCTACAAGCATGGAATAGATGAAGCTAAGTTTATTAGTGTAATTCTGACACTACTCTAAAGCTACACTGGCCAGACATTAACTAGTCGTACAAAATAATCAGTATCAGTTGTACAATGGACCGTATAAAAAATAAAAAATAAGAAAATTGTAACTTCACGTTAGAGAGATGCTTACATAGCTAAAAAATTAACAAAAACGTTAACAGTCTATTTCAGACGTGATCTAATTGTTTTTTAATAATCAATTTCTAGTCTACTAATCAGTTCCTACTTTCACAGCTTGATTTAATAGTGGTCGGCTTCATATAGTCTTTTGATGAAGGAATCATTATCAGAAATAGTTGTAAAGATACATTTGTTGGCAAGGTACTTTTAACGTTACTTGGCATATTATTATCCTTAATGATGGAGAGATGGCTGTGGATACCTTTACCCTTAGCTGACCGATGTAACTGCCCCAATTCCTAAGGGTTTTATTCCCTGGCTTCCTGATTTACTAGAAGTTGTTGATGTTCTAGAAGCACTTGGTTGGTTGGAAGAACGGCAGCAAAACTCTGAAGTATTACAGAAGATTGTTCTATGGCTGTATATCTCCTGGTATTACGCCAGAGACGTTGGTGTTTAGGACGCCTTTTATTCGTGGCACTCGTTGATCAATCAGGGTGAAATCACGTTGCTGGTAAATCAGGGTGAAATTCAACGTAACTCACTTATCCATAGGAAAAAAGTGTCGTTGGTAGTCAAAGTCCTCAGTTGCACAACTAAAAATTCTATTATTGACGTATTTCCAGCGAGCGACTATAGTAATACACAATTTTCTCAGGCATATCATAGCCAGACTTACTTACTTTGATTGTAGGTGGCTTTGATTTTACTTAGATGACCCCTAGTGGATCTTTCTAAGCTAATGTTAAAAACTATCGTATGTTTGCAAAACTTTGTGTTTATTTATGACTGTTTTAGTTAATTTTTTTTTTCAAAACTATACGATAACAATCTAAGAGTGTCAATAATCGGTACGCAAAATTTCAGCAAAATCGGCTGTGTAGTTTCCATACTTAGCAATTATAACAGTTTTTTGGACTTTGCTTTATACATTAAAAAGATGATTAGCTTTAAAGATGATAATAAATTTACTCGTTTGAAATATGAGCCTATTTATGACGACCAGACTCTACCTGTTGAGTTTGCAATACTGCATAATTGTAATTGTATATTTTCTAACTACACTCTAATGCGCACAGCAAATCCATTACTTTTTTTTCTTTTGAATAGGTGCTATGTAGATGCAGTTTGTTTCTGTTGGTTATAAGTTTTGGATGCATATTGTTTACTCGTTTTGCAGGAACAACTTATGATTGAGAAAAAGTATTATAAATTTTTCATGATAAGTTTTTCACGTTTATGATTTTATCAATACACCTAGAAATGTATAGTTCGTATTATCTACAGTATCAAATTACACACAGTAAGGATTGACTGCTAATAAAATGACACTCAAAATGACTGCAGTCCATTTTTATAGTAATGGATTTACTTTAACTAGAAATATTTTATTATTGTTCAGAATTAATTACCTTAATGAAAAAGTATACCCTAGTATCCTACAAAGATATCGTTCCGAAAATCGTTTTATCATTAATAACTTACTTAACTAAAACAGTCATACCCTCATTTAAAGCCTAGAACGCTCTTGTAACAAAAAACCGACTTAGTTTCAAATTAAAAATTTTTGCAGACCTCATTTAACTGCACTGATATATAACAAACTGGCTATTTTTTCTGTATTAGCTGGTATATTTAATATCGGGCCGATTGCAATTGAGCCCATCTGATTAAAAATGTTGTAGTTGAGCCCATTATAACGATCTTTTCTGCATAGCACTTGAGCCCAGATGATTGTTACAGTTGAGCCCGTCGAAACGTAATATTATCTATTTCATAGATACTCGTTTTACATCAGGGCCGTTAATAAGATTGATGTATACCTACATGTGAACATGTATGAAGATACAATCAAAGTTATATAGAGAATAAATAGTTACGCACCTTAGTCGAATCACAGAATGAATGCGCAACCAAATTACGATTGTTCGTAAATAAAATCAGTTGCGTAATGATGTCGCGTGAATAAACATCGTACTATGTCTATCATGTCGTTGATTACAATGCTAAGTAGTGAAGGGAAGCTACTGTTAGTGTTTAATAAGTTTAAATTTAAAAAAGCACGCCTACTTAAAACCGGACAGAAGTGGCGATGCACAAAAAACTTTTGTAAAATGGCAATACTCACAGATGTTACCGGTGAAACACTTCTAAAAACATTGGGATTGCATGATCACGAGCCCGACAAAGATCTCCATGTGCAATTCCTTTCAAATTCGTGCAAAAGAAAAGCGTGTGATGATATTTCTACGAGGCCTACGAAAATTCTTCGATCTGCGATTCGAGGTAAGACAGTGCCTGATTCCATTAAAGAGCCATTAGAGCCACAGGATTTACAAAATATTAAGTATAATATGTGGCGAAGTTGACGGTTGCTTTTGCCGACTTTACCAAAAAATTTAAAAGAAGTACACACCGCATTAGACAAAACAAATTGGAAAACTGTCGATGGAGAAAACTTCGTATTAGTCAATGATCGGAATTCCAATGTTGTTATATTTTCATGTGTAGAAAATTTACAACTATTATGTAAAGCGAAAAAATTATATATGGATGAGACATTCAAGTACACTGCGAAGTTTTTCCTGCAATTGTTTACAATACACGTCATCTCAGACGGCAAATACATTTCTGTAGTGTTTTGTCTATTACCAGACAAAGAACAGTACACGTATGAGACCACTTTTAATCACATCATCAAGAAGTGCAAGGATCTTCAGTTGGAATTTGATCCCTTACGCATTGTTGTGGATTTAAAAGTTAGTATACATAATGCTGCTTGAAACTTATGGCTCGCAGTGACTATAGAAGGATGCCGATTTCATGTCATGCAATCGTGGACAAGAAAAATCCAGACTCTTGGTTAATTGTGTATTAAAATAAAAAAGGCCTAATATTGCATTAGCGACTCTAATTTGTAATAAATTTAATAATCTGCAGGTCTCTCGACTATGTACCGTGATGTAAAATTGGAGGCGGGGTTTTGGCTACGTTGGTGTTTTGGTCTACTATTTCTCGATCCACTCGAAGTCGAGACAGCTTTTATTGATGTTTTGATGACTCGTGCTTCGGAAGTAGTAATTCAAGAGATTGACACTTTCCTTATATATTTAGCCGAGACATATTTAGAAGCATCCGCGTTGTATCCTCCCAAATTATGGGCATCTGCGAACATTACCACGGAACGAACTACAAATGCATGCGAGTCATTTCACTCGCATTTTAATGACATGTTTTACAACGAACATCCAAATATTTTTCTTTTTTCCGATACTTTACTAGAGCTGCTAGAGGAAAATATAATTAAAGTTCGAAATTCTGATCGTCCTGAACGTCGTACAGCTAATGCAAGCAAGATTCTTCTCTACGCTAGATTAGCATTAGCAAGTGAAGAATATAATAAAGGAAAAATGGATTTGTTCACTTTTGTGGAGAGCATTTCTCCTTATTAGAGAAGTAATGTGTAATGTTGACAGTGAGCAAATATATTTATCGACGTATAACGTTTATTTTGTTGTGAACATATACGTACATATATTAAAAAAATGACATGTAACTGTATTACAGTATTAAAAGTATTTTTTAAAGGTAAATTGTAGCTAGTTATAAAAGTGTGGGTACCCAAATAAATAGATGATTTTATTTTTAATGTTTACTTACATTATTACACACCAAATTCATCTAGATACTTTCATCTTTTGGTGGGCNATATATTTGACAAATGACATGTAACTGTATTACAGTATTAAAAGTATTTTTTAAAGGTAAATTGTAGCTAGTTATAAAAGTGTGGGTACCCAAATAAATAGATGATTTTATTTTTAATGTTTACTTACATTATTACACACCAAATTCATCTATATACTTTCATCTTTTGGTGGGTTCAACTGCAACTTATTTTGTCGATTAGTTGGGCTCAACTGTCACTTTTTTCTGTCATTCTTATCAGTAGATGGGCTCAAGTGCATAGCGCCCTAAATAATGAGAGTGCAGGTTAAAAATGGCTTTGACATAATAAACTCCCGTATAGTAAGGCGTTTGTTATTAAACTAAAATTTTAAACTTAAGTGATTTTAAGTTATAAAGTATTTGGTACACACGAAGCGTCCTTTTTTTTGTTACTAAGTCAAAAGTCATGCTTAGCATGTTAGAATCAAGAAGAACTTCATTGATGCAGATACTAGGTCTAAAAAAATTGTGCTTATACAATAAACTTGCTTTCCCTTTGCATCTTGCTATTGTTATCTGTATGAAAATGATTATTGTGGCATGCAAGAAATTCAGAAAAATAAAAATACTATTGATGTACTTGTGCTATTATTCCTACTCATGGTTAATTGCAAAATCAGCACATACAAATACATGCAAGGTAGTCTGCTCGCATCATTTAGCTTTTTGCTCTTTTTGCTATTTACAAACAAAACTGTAGTACATTATTGTATGTGAATCTTTTTGATATACACTTAAACTTATTATTAGTAAGTATTCGTCAAGCAGTAGAAAGTTGAAACAAACCTGCATATCCACCACAAAAAAGTTCGTTGTCATTATAGTTGACTGGGTTAGGAAAACCAAATCGCCACATACTATTTCTTGCTGGTGGATCCATTAGTCGGCCATGTCCTGATACATTTCGGTTGCTTGTTAACTGTGTATAATGTCATAAATTTTTAAAAGTTCTTTCAACTTAATTTAATACTATTATATAGTTATTATTTTAAATGTTAACTATGTCCAAGAGTGCTTTTACCACAAGCTTTGCTGTTCGATGAATTTTAATCATGAAACTATTTGTCTTGAACAAAACTATAACAATTATAATTAAAAATAACCAGTTGAATCATGTTTATCGTTAAATAACACACTTATTTTTACTTTAACCTTCCTTAGTGTTAACCATGAGTGTTATGCCAAACTAAATTTTTGTACACTATGACAAGTACAACGAAAACTCGTCAGATGGGCTATCGTTATAAATGGACTCTATTTTCTTTTTTTATTGAAACATAAAAGTAGTAAGCAAATAGTCGTAACCAGTAACCGCTAAATAACTATACATTTGTACATAAAATTACAAATGCCGATTATCATTTTAGCATCATACAGAGAATTTTTAACTTTTTCTCTAGATTTTTAAAAAGTAATACAACAATTTAAAAAAATTAGTGTACAAAGCTCTTATTCACAAAAACAAGAAACAATTAATGTTTAATAGAATTTTTGTTTTCATTTTATACATGTTAATATTGCAGAATTAATGGCTGATAACTTAAAAGAATCGATATTTTTTTTACCCTTATCAGCTATGCAAAAACAGACAAACAGATGGTGTTTTTGTAGCAAAACAAAAAATAATCACTCATCTCTTTAGGCTTTTTGTAAATAACTTGCAAAGTATTATGCTTACAATCCTTAAGTATACTAGTATAATACATTATTTAGTGAAGTTTTAAAAAATAAGCTATTAACAAGTTCAAAATATTGTCAATTATTAGTAAGCTTGTGCCTCCTGTCTTAGCTTCGCCCGAGACTCAGTGAATGGAACACCGTATTGTGTTAACATGTACTTAATATTAAATGTTATCAGTGTAGAATCTTAGATCTTTTCTTAACACTTTTTGGAGTAAAAAACTTTTCATTAAAAACATTTCTGTTCAGGATCCACGCAGTTTATTTTGTCAAATAATGTGATTTTAACAGGATGAAAAATAAAATGTTACTTAAAAGTACTGAGCGCTTCTAATACCGTAAAATGATTGTTGGTCACAAAGAGCCGTTGTTTGCACTTTCTTACAATATAATTCAAAAGGGCTATTTGTCAAAGCTGTAAGGATTAAAAAACTGACAAGTAATATGAAATTAAAAATTTGATTTTTAAATATTACAACTTTGTTACCAGAGAAACAAAGTACTAGAGTATCCAGGTTAGTATGGAAAGCTAATTTTTTAGTAATGGATTCTTTATTTCTCGATTTTGACGCTGTTGTTTCAATCTCGATGAATGTTCTGTGTCAGTTCTTTGATGCCCAAAGTTTTATGCATTTGAAGCACTTAAAGTTTTCTTTCCAATTTATCCACTTGCAACTATAGGCATGATGAAAGCTTATGTAAGCTTAATAAGCTATACTTTGTCAACTTTATAAAGATCTAAATATAATAAACCGAGATCTCATAGTTGACAAAACAGTATCTGAAGCGTCAACTCAAAAGCATCATTCATCTTTTATTAATTTTTAAGGGCTTTTTAAAAAAAAAAAAGCAGTTCTATTAGAAATATTGTTACCAAACAACAACACAAATGAAAACAGACCTCATAAGAATTAACATCTACAATAAAAAGTCACTACGTATTTTTTACCAAAAAGTTTTTGTGTATATACTAGTCAATAATTGGTCTCGTCCCAGAGACCTTTTTATGATTGTTAATACACTGACATATTCATAAGCTTACTACACATAAAATATAAAATATAAAAAGAGTAAGAATACAATGCACGTAGTACCTCTCACTATTTTAAGCAAAAACCTCATACCCTATAGATCAATAGTTTTATTTTATACAGAAACCATGTTATAAATAAAGGAGAGAAACGTTTACAACAATAAACTGAAGGTAGACTGTTCACACTGACGTATAAACAGGCAATAAGATAACGAGATACACGGTCTTCATGCACATGTACACATTAGTGGTAAAGTTTGATTATCTTGCTATTAGTGGAACTGTGTATCAATGTTTAAGCGTATGTACAGTAACAAGAAATATACGAGTACAGGTTGATACATTTGTTACCTTCAACTTAAAGTACTATTATTTGGTTGTTTCTGTTTAAACTCAGATACGATTTATTTGTATGTATTAGACAATTTTTCTAAGTCATTTTTTCTATTTATGTTATGGTCAAAGTAAGAAATGTTCTACATTTTAATGACTTCTCTTTGTAATTAGTTTTGTGCAGTACCTATTATTTTGATATTTTTGTTGTTTACGTTAGTATTTAAGTCAAAACTGTGGTTATATTCTCTTACATGTACAAAAAAGACAAATATTTTAAATTTATTTATATAAAGTCTCTTAAGCTTTTTAAACTAGTCGTAAGTTTTCGTGCAGTTTGAACCCAAATAGATGATGTTACATTTTTGACATTTAATATTGTATATACCGTTTGTATTTAATTTTTTTTTAATATCGTGTGGTGATGTTTTTTTAACTATTGCTAAGATGTCATCCACACAAAGTTTGTATAGCAAAATGTCATTTTGTAGCTTAGACAATTCATTTTTTCAACCTCTTCCAAAACTATATTAGCAAACACCAGGCTCACACATTTACCCATAGGACTCCCTATGGTTCACTAAAAAATATTTTAGTTGAACTGAAAACAAGTCAAGAAAAGCAACAACTTTACACCTTTTATAAATTCGTCTATAAACATGTTAACATAATTATGTAAATACTTTTACTTACTCTTCAAACCTCTAATAACAAGAGCATAAAGTAGGTTGATGCAGAAAGACACAACATCGCAAGAGACCAGACAAGATTTTTCAGATATTTCGAGATTTAAAAGATAGTTGTTCATATCATAATAATTTTTGACTGTAAGTTTAGCATTCAAAATATGTTTTGTTATTAATTTAGGGATAAATTTATCTAGGAAATGAGAAGGTGAACCTATCAATGAGACTATAAGTCTGGGCGGTATGTTATCTTCGAGTACTCTTAAAGTTCCTTATGTTCTTGGCAAAGAAGTGTTGTCAACCATAGAGATAAAGCTCTTCAATCTATGTACATCATATTCCACCGATATAAAAATATTCCACCGATTCCATTTTTATATAACAATGTCTTAACTGAGTTTTTTATGTCAGCTTCAGCATTGACGTTAAGTTAATTGTAATGTGTTTTATCAATCAAACATGGCTCTTCTTTTTTAATGTATTCAGATGTATTAGTACTAACAATAGCACCACCTTTCTCAGATTAAGCTACTGAAAGGTCATTTTAAAAAACGTTTATTGAGAGATATATTTTTTTACATATGTTTGTCAGTATATGTGGATCTTTTATTGTTAATACACCAAATATTAAAAATCTTATTGAGTTTTTTTCTCATTTTATGACTGTAACGATCCTTAAAGCCATTAAAAATTATACAAGATTTAAAACCTTCAATTTTTTTAAACAAAAGTTTCTCGTTAATGCTTATTTTGCTGTTATAAAAATTTTGGGCTAAAGATAATATATAAGTAATTTTCTGTAGGATGTTGATGTAAGTTCAGTTAATGACTATATCGATATGTTCTGTTTTTCTATAAACATCAAATATTTTATTTTTATCAACATTTCCAACAATGGTTTATATATTTTGTGTTGGGGATTATTAATAATATTGTACTTTTTAACAAATTTTCTTTTCGATTTTGGAAGAAAAAACTGCTTTTGTGGTTATGAATATAAGTTAGATTATATATGATCTATTTGGGCAAAAATGACTGTAATGAAAGAATGCATTTATTTTTTTTTTCTTAAAAATTCAGATTTTTTAAAATTCTTTTAAACATTTGTCGTGTAAGTGATCTAGTTTTTTATCATTTAACATTCATAGTATAGCTTTACTATTGAAGTATTTACATGAATGTATTAGGTGTATGGGTAATATGCCGTAATCTCTACAACGTTATATGTATACACACTAGTTGAAAGTTTATTTTTCATTCTTAAAGTTTTTGTCAAGTTGTAAGAATTGTTTTTTAGAGCTATTTCAAATAGTTGATGTAAATTATGTGCTGTGTATAAATATGTATAAATTTGGGAGCGTTAACATAGTAACAAGGAATATATGAGTATGGGTTGGTACATTTGTGTTAGCTTCGACTTAAAGTACTATTATTTAGTTCTTTTTGTTTAAACTGAGATATGATTCATTTGTATGTATAAGATAATTAATCAAAGTCATTTATTACATTAATGTTATGGTCAAAGTAAGAAATGTTAAACATTTCCATGATTTCTTTTTGTAATTGGTTTTGTTTAGTACCTATTATTTTAATATTTTTGTTGTTTATGTTAATGTTAAAGTTAAAACTGTGGTTATATTCTCTTGCATGTAGAAAAAGGACAGATATTTAAGATTCATTTTCATAAAGTCTCTCATGTTTTTTTAATCTTGTTGCAAGTTCTCGTGAACTTTGCCCAATACAGATTTTGTTACATTTTTTACATTCAATTTAGTGTAGACTTTGGGTTTTGGTATTGTGTCTAAGGTATCTTCTCCCAATCTTATATTTGAAGATAATTTGTTATTGATACTGTTTCTTACACCAAAGTTTTTGGACTTCAAGAAATAATTGCATTTAAAAGCATTAATAGGATTGCAAGGTATGTACGTAAGCCGTATTTTGGGTTCTTGAACAACAGGTTGTTGATTTTTATTACTCTAATAAAATTTTTTTTTTCATTTCTTATAATTTTTGTAACAAAGTCTTCTAAGTAACGGTTTCTAGATAACACGTTGAATTTACAAAATGTTGTTAGTTCTGAATTTACTATTATAAAGTTTGAAAATGGTGTTAATCATATTTATAACAATCCCTTTTTTAGCTGACGTCGGTTAGGGTGTGTGGTGTCACATATAGTGATGTCTACTCATAGTTGGTAACGAATACTATATGGTGTTTCTCATCTAGTGGTCACACCTACTGATCGATAACAACGCACGCTCGATCGATCGTGTGCTCGCCAGCCATTCCTGCTCCCTTATTGCATCCCCGCTAAATTTAATATCTAACCTAGGCCTGCAGCTGCTTCTCTTTTTTAAAAATATGTTCATTAAATTTATATATACTCCTTAACTTGCTACAGGTCCCACGCCTGTTAATTAATCCATTTTATGGTGTAAATGAAACTGCGCCCTGCGAGCTCATTCTCTTTCCTGAAAAAACCACTGACCAACAAGCAAGTAGCTGGTATTAACAGAAGCAAGTTGTATTATTAAACATCCATCTAATTGTTTAAATTATATTTAAATTATTTCTTAATTAATAAAGTAAGTTTTGCTAATTTTTCAATTAAGCTTTTTATTTCTTACAATATATTACTGGCAAAACACGCAATCTACTTCACCAGCCATTGTAGAATAGCTGTCAGCTTCTAAACGTTCATTACTTATAAAGGTACTGGTAAATTACTTTCATTATTTTGCAAACATTGCTTAACGCAAACGCAGTTTCTGTCCACTGCATTCAAATATTCATGCGCTAAAGTTACATCGAGAAGCCACGACGTAACATTTGGGTGCTTGTCCTAAAAAAATCTCACCTTTTACATATTTACAATAGACAACCGCAAAGCTGCCGCACTCAAAATTCTACTAACTTAAATGAGCGAAATTGAACCTACTTTTACAGCAATAAGACAATTGACTTGATAAATTGTTTGACTTACTTACAAATTCGACAAAAAGACTTACCTAACACTTTAAATCTCGTAAACCCTTCTAAAATCAAGAAATTAGTCACATTCTTATCGGAAATAATGAACACGGAAATTGTCCCAAGCGTTTCTCAAGACAAATTATAAATTGATACATTAAAAGATTTGCTAACTCAAAACATGAATCCCTTGAATATAATAACCACCGTTTAGCAGAAAGAAGCCATCGCGACTTCAACTGAGGAATTAGTGAACTTTTAACAAATGACATAGAAATTACTGAAGATTTTTTAAGATGAGACCTCAACCATACATGGGAGCAACACAGTTCACCAACTCTAACAGAACAAATTACGAATCTTGATTTTTACTAGACAATAATACAACTAAATCAACTGAAAACAAAATCACTTATACTTGAAGCATTGGCACACTTCCCAAAATTATTAAAACACCTAATAATCGTAACTCCAACAATTGCACTTACAGTAATCAAGCTAGTTTTTTTCAAAAAGCGTACATCCAGCATCCCTTTCCCAACTATAAATATCTTGTATAACGTAAATAATTCAACTCTGGCACCCATTAATAACCTTTCTATAGAAGACGCAATTAAAATGATACCTATACACATTAGGTCAAATATCCCACTCCCAACTTTCTTAGGTGGCTGCAGAGAGTCATGCCACGTGATTCAAAAAATAAACAAACTTGATTTAGTAAAATTAATTGAAATGCGATTTTCAGAAAAACCATTACACTGGGTAATAAAAGCACGTATGGGCCCGGCGAACAACTTCGAAACTGCCACAATTCAAGCTATAGAAATCAAAAGAGACTATGTAAGTTATAAGCCCAAACATCTAAAAGAAACAGTAAAAATCATAATTAATAGATGAAGTCAGCATGCACAAATAAACTTAATCCAAACTCCAGAAAAATGCTTAGTTTATGAAAGACGAACGCACAGAGCAAGCAATCGCTGGTATCGCTAGAATACTAGCAAAACCGATACACACCAAGCTACGCCCATTTGCAATATTATACCATCAACCACCGAACGTGGTCCCAGCCACTCCCCAATACCGTTATACACGTGTTAAGGGCGTGTCATGGAGTCAACCATCACATAATTATATTGCACCTACATATTAATCCAACAATTATATATCAAACCAATACACCTAGCAACAAACTTCAAACGCAAATAATGATCGAAACAATTAAAAAGCGTGCAACTTTAGCAAAAAATTAGGTCACTGAAAAAGCGAAAGTAAAAAAAAGGCCTACAACGATAAAATAAGGCAAGAGGCATCAGAAGACAATTTAGGTTTCTTCAAAAGAAAAAGCTTGAAAAAAACCAGCAACGTTACACTGAAATTTTTCCGAAACAAATAATACTTAACGAAACCGTTTTACTAAATATCAATACCCAAACACCTGCTGTCTCAATCAAATTCAGTAAAATTAATCAACCTCTGTAGTTCATTCCGACACCAGTGCAAAAGTATCACTCTTTAAAAAATCCGTCATTCCACTTAACACCATAATTTTTTAAGATACCATTTTGCACCTAAAAGCCATAACGAACGGAGAATTTAAAACCCAAAGGTACATCGTTCTAAGCTTTCATGAATACTTCTTGGAATTTTACGTCATAACAGATGATTTCTCCGCAGAAACATACGGCCTAATAGCAAACGAGATACTTTGTACTTATAGTACCAATTATCAACTCTGAAAATTACTTAAAAATATGAAATTATTAAATACCAATCGAAACCAGAATAAATAAGACAAAGCATCTCCAAAAACAGCGTGGAAATTTAATCGTATATACAAGTGTTCCATACAACTTCTTACACGTTGAAGAAACAGAGCACTCTTACTCAAAACCTCTAAAAACAGTACAATCTAAGCTTGCTGGTCATCAAGAAATAAAATATCCCGAATTATCAAAAATCTTAGGAATCTGAAATCATGAAGTAATAAATATTATTCCAAAAGCCGCAATCTGAAATCATGAAGTAAAAAATGATACTACAATAGCCGAAATCCGAAATCACCAAATAAAACATAACATTACAATCGCTAAAATCTGAAATCAAGGAATAAAAAGTTGTTCTACAAATGCCGAAGTCCAAAATCAAGACACAAAACGTCTGTAATAAACTCTGGAATCCGAAATCCAAAAGATTAGAACACAAAAAACTATTATACAAAAATACAAAACCTTAAACTCAAAAAAAATCAGGTATCTATATTCAAAAATCAAAAAAATTCCAACCCCGTAAAAAAATATTGCAAGGCCGCCAATAATTGCAAAAGCACCGAAGTTGAAAGTCATAACGACAATCTGTCTGCGCAGCATCATGATACAAGCGAAAGTGACATGGAGAACAAACTCCTTGAAAGCCTCAAAAGGTTAGAAAAATCTCTTATATACGAAAATAAAGGCTACGACTTCACGTAACATTCAAACCTACCTGTAAAATATTTTAACACTCAGTTCCAAGAAAGGCTACAAATATTGTAAAAACAGATAGGCACGTATTTAAAAGAACAGAATCGTCAGGAAATCATACGAGTAAAGAATGCGCCAATAATTCCATTAAATACCTTAAATTATAAATAAAAGTCAAATATACTCCAAGCATTGAGAATAGAAAAACTTTAAGCATATTACTTAACTTGTGCGTAACACCGCATGAGCAAGAGATTTTGAATTTATTACATCTCGAGCACATCGAGCATAACAAGAAAACAACCCTAAAAGAAAATAACAGACTATGCCGACAGATTCTAACTTAAAAGTGTAAGTTTACCTGCTATGGACATCATGAAGCTTAAAATATCAACAACAACTAGTACCCCCATTAAAATTAAGCCATTTCGGTAACCTTTCGTCTTGCGGAAAAAAATAAACAGACAAGTCAAAGAAATGCTAGAGAACGAGGTTATGAAGCCTTTGATGAACGCTTACACGGCGCACGTTTTTTGCGTGCTAAAAAAGCCGGGAACTTACGAACAGAAAAGATACAGAGTCGTAGTAGACCTTAGAAAACTTAATGACGTAATACCTGACGACAGTCACCCCATTTCCAACATAGCAGATATTCTAGACGAAGGCAGCAAATTTAAATATTTTACAGTCTTGGATTTAAAAGCTAAATCTTACCAAATTAAAATAAGAAAAGAAGAAAGACATAAAACTGCCTCTACATGCGATCTAAGACTTTTTAACTTCAAAAGATGCCCTTTTGTATTAAAAACAATTGCATAAATATTTTTAGCTCTCATAGCCACCTTAATTTTAAACTTTAAAGGAACATCTTTTTTCTTTGACGATTTATGTATTTACTCTCAAGAAATCGACAAACACTGTGAAATAACCATTCAATATTTAGAACAACTAAGAGAAGCAAATTCAGTCCAACAGCCAAAAAATGCGAATTTTTAAAACAAGAAATAAGTTACCTTGGTCACATAGTCAGTCAAAAAAGACTGAAACCCGATGCAAAAAAGATAGAGGCAGTGAAAGAATTTCCTGAACCAAAAAATTAAAAAAAACGTTCGACAGTTTTCAGAATCAGTAGGCTACTACCATAAATTTATAGGAAACTTTGCTGAAATAACAAAACCCTTAAACACGTTACTGAAAAAGGATACAGAGTTCTCATCAATTTAAGAAACTCAAACAGCATTTGAAATCCTGAGAAATAAAATATGCTCTTATAAGAATAAATTGGAAAAGATAAGCCCATGGCTTTCATATCCCGTAACTTGTCCAAAGTAAAAGCAACTACTGAACGTTCTTCAAAGAAGCCTTAGCTGTAATATATTGCATAGAGCAGCTTAGAGTATACTTGTCTGGAAGAAAATTTATTTAAGTGACGGATCGGCTCCTTGTATGGCTTCATTTAATGAAAGTCCCATGCTCTCTAGTCATACACTGGCGATTCAAGCTCGCCGATTTTCAATTTGGTATAGTATACAAACCAGTCTTCCAGAACGTTAACGCAGACACATTATCTAGAAACTAAATCGATGTTCACATAATTTTACTTACCTGCACAAAAGAAGAGCCTTAACAGCTGCCAAATACAAAATCAGAAGAAACCCAAATATACGGCATAACGACATACCAAAGGGCAGGTAAAAGCATTAGCTCTCCCTACAAAGAAGCCCTATCAGTCTAAGCTCTTAAAAAAATGGGAATTTAATAACAAGAACAAAGATTATGCACTCAGCTCATCTATTTCTGAGAATACCATGCAAGAGCAGGTGGTCTCTTCCGTAGATGAAGGGCAAACCGAAGAAAGCTTGCCAAGCACCATCATTTAACCAACAAAAGTCAACAGCAAGACCCTTAAAACAGCAAAGAAAATTTCTTTTATACCTTACAATTATGGAAAGGGTCTATTGTAGAAGAACATAAAAAAAGTATTACACAGAAAAGTAACAATAATAGTCCACTTACCCAAATTACTTAAGAAAATAAAATAATTTTTTCAAGAGAAAAGCTCTATATGAGAAAAGACAATTACGTTTATTTCACCGACAACCTTGGCAAACAAATAGATAACGGAGCACAAGATATCCAAACAATTAACAAATTATCCTGCTTGGAAAAATTAACAATTGGCACACCTAAATTAATTAAACACAACACCAATTTTCACATAATTTTACCCATTAGAGGTCAAGACAGAGAAAACATAGCAAACATAACAACAGTGCTAAATAAGTCGCTTTTGATCTTTCACGAAATATTAATAGAAAAAAACTTATGGACAGTCACCATCCCTAAAACCACTTAATTAGAAAATATCGAGTACAAAAAAGTATTACGGATATTACAAAAACATACAACGCAAACCAAAATTAAAATTTGTCTGGGAATAATACAACATATACTGCGACAAAAAAGATATAACATTATTAGGAAAATGCATAACTCTGCTATTAAAGGGCACAAAGGTGTGAATAAAACTTATAATAAACTAAAGCAAAAATATTTTTAGAAACATCAGGAAAGAAAAAAGACATCCCATCGCACATACAACAATGCCTCGAATGCCAGCTAAAAAAATTGGTGCATGTTAAAATTAAACAAGAACTAATTATTACCAACACACCTACTAAACCTTCTGCTAAACTCGCTCCAGACATAGTGGGTCTAATACCAGCAACTCAACAAAATAATAAGTATATTCTAACAGTACAGTGCTTATTTTTAAAATACGCTATAGCAGTACTGCTGTATCAATAGTAGTTGCTTTTGTTCAGAAATTCATTTGTTTTTACGAAGCTCCAGCAGTCATACTGACGGATCAAGATACTAACTTTCTAAGTACACTAATTAGGAGAGTAGATAGTCAATTTAAATTAGGCAATTTATAACAACAGCATTTGACCCCCAATTAAATGGTTTCCTTAAAACATTACATCACACTTTTGCTGAATACCTTAAAATATTTATTTCAAGAGAACAACAGTGGGATGAATACGAGGAGAGAAGGATATTTAATTTTAATACTAATGTACACGAAAGCACATAACACACACCTTTCAAGCTCGTTTTTGAAAAAATAGCACCACTACCTTGTCATTAAAAATAGTGGCACGCCCCTAAAAGCAGATGATTTATTACTCACATACTCACAATACATGACAGATCTAGTCACTCAGCTAAACACCCTGCATGCGATCACTCAAGCAAAATTGATAATGACTAAAAACTAAGCAGAAAAGATATACGATGAGAAATGAAATCTCAAAGCAATTAAAATAGGTGACAAAGTATGGCTCTTACAGGGCCCCAAAAGTCATACATTTAACGATCAGTATTCAGAACCCTACGGTAATTGATCCAATTATCAATCACGTAAGGATTTGCTCATATTTGAGTTGCAACTAATAAAGTTTCTAATAGTAAATGAGTAGAAAGTCATGTTTAAATAGTCCCTTTATGTATTATTTTTTTGGAAAATGAAACAAATTTCAGTTGCAAATTTACTTTTTTTTTTCAAATAAAAGCAATTATTTAAAACAATTTAATGATACCCATGTCCTGATAATGAATTTGCGATCTGACCATATTACCAATAGTTGAAGGACCCACTTCCTGATAACTTTAGAAATAAGGTTATTTTGACTTGATTACACCTGACCCGATTCTAAAAAAATCTAAGGTAAGAAAAAGTAGTTTCTTATCAATTAAATGACAAAAAACGGATAAAACAGATTTTATTATGTTTAATATAAATACCTAAACATAAGTTGAGATAACTTACTTAAATTTGTATGATACCATATAAGAGTAATAACACTGGAGTACTAAAAGACGTTTTATTTGCAAACACGCAATTTTATTGACTTAAAAATATTGTTAATTTATAACTTGATAACACTGTTGAGTAAAAGTTATTCATAGGATAAAAAATAAATAACTCAAAACTACTTGTCCGATTTTTTTTTCATGTACCCCTTTCAAACTGTTTTCTCCTTGTATGCAGAGGTCTTTAGCTCTTTTTAGAGATTTTCTTCCTTCAATATCCTTACTAACATCACAATGAATATTTTCAATATTTTTCTCTAACTCAACATTTCTAGAATAAATGGCTTTGAATTGTTGTTTTAAGAGTTTTTCTTTAGCCTTGTTTTTTTGTAATCTTAAATTGATTTTTAACAACTTTTTTAGTATCACCTTTCCTTTTTAATCTTATTTAAGCCATCCACTACTTCTGATTTGATCCTTTGTCTCTCCTGTTGGACTACCTTTGCCAAGGCTTTTTTTTCTAACTCTGTCCTTTCTTTAATTTTACATTCATGATAAGCCCTCCATTCAGGGGATGTTCCTGCATACGGCAGCTTTTCCTTAATGCGTTGAGTCTTAATTTTTGTTGTTGTTTTTTTCTAAATTGGAATAAACTAGATAATCCTTTAAGCTTGCGTTACATGAAATATCTGAGAAAATAATTAATTAGGTGATTAAATTAATTTTAAAACTACCATATATCTTTTAAAAAGTTTGTATACTGACGGTCAGATTTATTTTCTTTGCTTTGATCTAGTTTAAAACTAGTTCAGGCCTGAGTTTTATGTTCAGTTAATTTAATCGTTGCAGTGGGCATCACTTCATTGACACTCTGGTCCAATAAATTTGTACTACTGTCTTGTGGAATGAATATAATCACATTTCTGTCAACACTGAAATCCATTGGAATTTTATTGTCATAACAGTCCTGTTAAAAAAAAGTCAATGATCGTGAATCAGAGTAAAAAATTTCAGTGAAATATTTGTCCACAATAAACGTAAAATCTGGTGATTTTCATACCTAGTAGCACATGTCGCTAGAGCAAGCACCAGGCCTGAGGAACCTGCAAAGCAGGCTCTGAGGAACTTCTTGCTTGCCCTGGTTAGATGCGCAGTTGGTGTAAGCCCTATTTTTTATACCAAGGGCACACCCGCACTAAAAACTGCCCGAGGTAGGAAGAAAAATTTTTACACCTAAAGTAAAAAGTGCTGCAGAATTTTCTGCCCTCAGTTTAAAAAACAATATTCACGAAAATAATACTTGAGCAGAAATTTACTGCAACGTTGTATTTTTTACCCTAGTGAGAAAATGTACGACTGATTACAGCACTATCATGGATATTGAATAATTTCGATTAAAAGTAATGAAATTTAAGACATAGGTTTTCAATCGTAGCGTATTTTCAACAAAATTAATTATTACCTGTGTGGATATGATTCAGATGTAGAATTATTGTCTGGGACTTCAACGACTGGAGTATGAATATTAATTGAATCTTGTAAAACTGAACTAATATTACTAATATTACAAGATAAATCATGCCTAGTCACGTCAACAAAACCACTATCATCACGAATTAATTCTTTAATGACTATGTATTCTTCATTTGTCTTATTCACATGTGTATCATTAGATGTAGTAAAACTACTAGAATTATCTTTAATTACATTTAAAATCATTAATCCATAATTATTGTTTTGAACGTCATTAATTTCTTGGACTGCATCGTTTGCTCTATCAATTATACTAAGACGAGTTGAGTAACTTGCAGGCTCTCCTGAATTTAGATTAGATGGATTTTTATCTGCAATCAAATAAATCCGTAAAGAAGAATTCTGTACAGTTATGTCTATCTGTAGTCGCAGTACTTTAACTTAGACGTAAAATTTATGAAGGTAAATCGTTGGAATATTAATGTGGATTATAATTACCTTTACAACGGAGCCAAAGTTTAAATAATTCCTGATACTCTACATCACCTTGCCATTTCAATGTCTGTACACTTTTGAACATTTTTAATACCTTCTCATAAATCATAGACTCTATAAATTGCATATAATTACGGTTTTCTTGATTCAGAGGTACAGCCAAACACATTTTTTTTTTCTTATAGAGCTGCCACTGTACTTAATAACATTTTTTTTTAAATCTAATGAGTACGAAGCTGTTCTTGAGACGGCTGCAGAATGTTCTTTGGTTAAATTTTTTCTATCATTATCCGTACGATAAGTTTGCAAAGCATTCTGGTAGATAGACTTCGAAGTATGAAAAAGTGCAACGTCAATAGGCTACATTACATGGGTTGCATTGGGCAGTGATGTGATAAGCTCAATACCGTTATGGGAGTAGGAGTTATAAAGGTCTTTAGTCAAGGGTGAGCTGTACCCATCAACAAATAATATGACTGGAAAACTTACATTATTATTATTATTAACACACCAAGAATAAAAATAATTTATAACGTAGCTGTAAAATATCTCTGAAATCATCTATCATGTTTCACTTTTGCCAATAATAAAATCATCAGGAAAATTTTCAGCTATGGCAGATGAAATTCTTTGATTATTGAACACAACCATGGTTGGTAATAGATCACCAGCGGCATTGCCACCTACCAAAGCTTAATAACTAAAACTTTATTGTATTTGGTATAAAATCAAAAAGCTGATTCATCTATGTTAAAAATTTTTTATAGTCCAATATCATCTGTAATGTTAAACTTTAAACACTTATACACTTAATTAAACCATTCTCTTAATTTGTTGTTAGTAGTGCTTGCTCTCATAGTGCTTAAATTTTGACACATTCTTTCTGATAGTTTTAAATGCATATGAAGAAAAGAGGCATACCAATGCTTTCCTGGCTTGTCATTGGTAAAGGGTGTCTTCTTTTTTGGTTTTCTTCATAATCATTTGCACAGTCTCCAATTAATTCCCTTTAGTAATAAGAACTACGCATACTTAAGGTAGAAATCCATTTAACTAGTTGCTTTTCCTCTGCGGGATTCAAAAAACTGTTTGGTCCAGGTGAAAGTTTGGAAGGAATCTGTCCTTTGGCCCTTGAATGGAGAATAGGATATGGGACATCACTTGCTTTGCTTGCAACTAAGATAAACATTCCATTGTCGTTAAGTCGCCTTGATTTTTTAATATTAGAATTACTGTAAGGTCTTATTTTAATGTTTTTTTTCTGAAAATGAGAATTAATAAAAGTGTTCGTATATATGTACAAGATAAATATATTATTTATTTTATAGTATACACGTTCTAACCATTATTTATAACATTGTTAACTCTGTGCACAACTATAACAAGTTACATTATACTGCTCTAAATTAAGGTTATGGTCTTAGCAAATTTAATAAATAACTTTAACATCAAAGAAGTAACATTTACTTTATTTTACTTTATATATTTTTGAATAAATACCGTTAGTACGTATGATTTTCGAGTTCTGACGATTGTGAAGATTGATTATCAATGATTGAGTAAAGCTACTTCATCAGGACCCAGTTAGCTGATAGTCAAATTTAAGAAATTTCAAGTAAATTTATGATATTATTACCTTTTCGTTCTTGCCCATTGTGCTTTAACCTTTACGCCCATAACCTTTGAAAAGAGTAAAATAAATAGTTTGCATATTAAATTGTCTTTTAGTGCAGGTAACTATCTAGGACTCTTTGCTTAGAGAGCAGACATCTCTGTTGCAAGAAGAGACAGCCGCATCTAATTTATTTATTTGAAGACAGATGTCACTAGTAGGAAAGTCATAGATATGACTAAAACATTAATAGTTATTTGTTAGGTCTACCTGGATTTTTTTCATTATCATTCATATGACTGATAGATTTTTAAGGATTATCGAAAATTGGGTGCCTATTGACAATTGGAACAACCACCTTACTTAGTGCTCGTCCCATGGGAAAATGGAAACGTAAAAATAAGGATCAATGAAACTTACAGCAAAATAGAATACAGCAATGCCACTCATACATTTTTCACAGCCCCTAAATTAATAAATAATTACTATAAAGGGGGTAGTGTCACAATGTATAGTCAATACATGTTCTAAGATACATTATGTGTTCCAAAATAGAAAAATGAAAATAAATGTGGTAACGCTGCATAAGGCGAAAACCCTCTGTATACATATACGTACAAGTATAGATACGTTCGGAGGTTACATTGTACGTCAACATTGAGTTTGTGGTGAAATCTCTGTTGCAACATCTTCACGGATCTTTAAATACACACTTTAAATTTGTTACAACTGAACAATGCTGAAGCTATGGGTACTGTTCTTAAAATATGATGTTTAAAACATACAATTTTACATAATATTTTAATTTCAGCAAAGTCCGAAATTTTGTTTAATCGCAGTCTGTAAAATACTCTTTTTGCGATAAGAGTGAGTGTTAAGTAGATAATTTATTTCTCTAAAACGGTCAAGCGAGAGTGTCTGAAATTTTAAGATGTTATTCTACATACAGTTGTTAGCGTATACAAATATTTTCAAGGCGTTCCTTAATTTTCGGATTTTGTGACACTACCGCCTTAAGAAAAAAAAAAAAAAAAAAAAAGCATGCACACATACTTACACACGCATGTGCCATCTGCAGTTTAGTATAACCTTTTTGCTTGCTAAATTCTTGTGTGTATTGTCGTTGTTATTTTGTTTTAATGTGCTGTAAAGATCATGCTAAAGCATAAATCAATAGCATAAGTCATGAAAAACAAATTAAAAATAAATCATTTTACAGTCTGAGCCGAACTGAGCCAGAGCAATCATTGAGTATGACTGCAGCCAATCTTTCGCTAATTTTACAACATTCTCTTAAGTTAATGTAGGAGAATATGACATTTTTTATTCAGTCGTAAATTAAACTAGAGTACACGTGTCACTTATCCAATTCAACAACTGAGATTTCACATGTGTTAGTTATTGTAAGAACAAGCTTAAGAAAACACTACGACATTGCGGCATGTGGTTACATAATTCAGTAGTAAAAAATAGGAGAATGACATACCTTTAAGGAATAAAACGAGACAAATGCAACAAAGTGCATTAACGCAGAAGCACACTGTATGATGACACAACACATGACATTCCCATCAACAATACGAAGATCTTTTCTGCCAAATTAGCAGGCTCCGTAGGTTCTGACGATGCTTGTTAAAACGCAGAATCATACACAGACCCATACGAGGGACATAATGAAATATTCGTACAAGGTTACGCCACTATCACTTTGGAAGAGCGTTACAATGCCATAGATTTAAACTATAATACAATAAGACTCGAATTTTAAATATTATTTACCTTAAAAGACAATCACTGCACTGACAGCGTTTATGGATACACGTTTTTAAACGTAACCCTAATTGACTCATGTGACCGTAATCGTTACACAAATCTATTCACAAAATACGTAAACAGGGTATTCAAAAGAAAAAATGAGTTCAAATCGCTGTATGTACTCCAATCAAATCATGTGTCCTACGCTTTCAAACAATTGGGTACTGTAAACACATGCTCTTTCTTGCTTATTAAAACAGAGCATCCAGAAATATTTTTACTGACTTACCCCGAGATGCAGAATTTTCCAGCAAAAAAAAAATTCGATATTTATAACATAGATATTTTTACAGAAGTCAATTCTAAATTTATCTTTATAAAAAATTATTTAGAAAACAAGTGAAAGAACTTTACAGAGACGAACTGTTGAAACAATGCGATTTAAAGAGAAATGTAATAGGAAACGCACTTAATATTGCCACCATTTTTTCACCAGATATTCTTGCTTATGAACTTATGTCTGTCCCAAATTACGCAAGCTTTTTGGCTGAAAAGGTAGCACATATTATTAAATGTGTACAAGTAGAAGGATGCAAAAGAGAAACTGACGCATGCTACGAAGAATTATCAGTTCTCTGGAATGAAAAACCGTATTTTGTGGTGCCATGCACACACGTACTTAAAGAGTACAGTACAAAAACAGGATGCGATACAGTACTTCTTGTAATGTTTAAATTTAAATCACAATGGTATAAAATGTTACCACAAGTAACAAACTAAGATGATGGACAGTTACTAAAGCCAGACACCAAATAAACTTGGAAATACTCCAGTCCTTTCGACTAAGCAAATAGTGCTATTTATTCTTTTAACGCCATAAAAAAATAAAAAACCTGTATCATGCTTTCTTCTAAACGCTCAGCATAACTTAATCAAGTAGCAGCAATTATAACAGGAAAAACAAAATGTGCACAGCAATTTTCACTCTTACACATTTTTGACAAAAACACTTCACAAACACTTGCAAAAAATACTTGGAACAAAATGATTAAGAAATTCATTTTTTTTGGCTCAGTAAGTGCCGCTTTTATAACTATAATAGTAGTTTTTAAAACCATTAAATCAAAACAAGTTGCAATTATTCACGGTTTCGCTCTACACGGCATTTATGAATGTCCAGTGTAACATCGGTGTATCCACATTAATTTTTTTTCCACCTTTTTTGAAAACTTTCCGTGCTGATTTTATAACTCTAAGCGCAGGGGCCAATGTGCATCTGCAAAGAGGTGAATAACCAACAAGATTGTTCGTAGCTAAGGTACTACGACCGTGCATGACTCACATACATGCACGCTGGCCCATGCTGACCGGAAAAGAAATCAAACGAAATACTTTTCAAAGCGTAAAATAATAAAATAACTTTAAAGAACTAACAGATGCAAAAGGTTAACAGAAAACAGCTGCACTGAGATTTAATATTAAATATTGGTATATATAGATCGAGTTGAATGTTAAAAACTAGAATTACTTAGAGTTAAGACCCATAGACTAAGCGGGAATATTAGCAAATGCTACAATTATTACGTATAGCTAATACAACCTGTAGACGCCACACCATTATACCTGTACACTATTAGCCAGTAACCATATTACATAAACCTACCAAAGCAATCTTATTGACTTTCAAAGAATTATCCGATTTTTACCACATATGTTTGCAGGCTCATGGTTTACTGTACAAGCCTTTTGTATCGCGTTGACAATTTCATAAACATACTGCAATAGCCCAAATTGTAATCTTGTTAAAAACTGTCACAGTTTCAAATGTAAAGGACAACGGGAAAGTCATGGCACTTCCCCCATTTCCTGACACAGAGATGTCAAGAGAGAGTCCGCACTCTTGCCCCAACACGGGTAACGGAATTGCCGATTCCCCAGGGTACCCTGAGCCAACTTCTTCTTCTACGACAAGCAGAGAAAACCATAGTTAACCAAATGCTACTTATATTTCGAAATACATTTATAACTAATAATGAATGGAAACTATCGGTAAATCTAAGTAAGTGAACAATATAATAGTTCGCAACGAGCTCCACACTACTGTTTCTATAGATGTACGTGTTTGAACCACAGAAACTGCTGTTATTAATTAATTATTCATGATTATTCATTAGTCCGATCAATGCTCACATGAACAGGTGTAACCAGCGGAAAATCTAGCAATTATTATAGTTGTAAATATCTAAAATTAACTACTACTCAGACTATTCTTAATACCACGAAGTACCAAACATTTATTCAATCAAACCTGAATATTAAGCGATTTTCACCGCTCTTTTTGCACTGGGCTCGATTGAATGGGTGAACAATGGTTACTATTTGTTTATACTTATCAATACCACATCTTAACATTAATATTAAGTTATGATAAAATCTTGTATTTTTTGATGTAAAAGAGAAAGGAAGGGCATAAGTTAATGAATCACCTTCCCTTCTCTTAACGCACAGAAGAAAACAAGCCGGATGTGGGATGTGCCAATTTCTGAGTGGCTAAACTAGAGCAGTTCTAGCCAATTAGATTTTCGGCTATTGTCGTTTCTTTCAAATTTTTCCCCGGCAAGTTTTCCTGCGATTTTCGAGCCAGCGCGTGACCGAGGTCCACTTCTCGCAATAAAAAGGCCCGTAGGCCCAGAGGAAAATCAGTTCAGTTCGGCAAGTGACATTCGACGATACCCTTTAAAGTAGACAAAGTAGTGAGAGTCTGCTTCCGCTACAGCCTAGTCTAATACGAACCGAGAACACAGTCGAATTTTGTTGTCACCCTCGAACGATCAACCGGTAACCAGAGTCCGCCTCTACTGCCACTTGATCTTTTTCGAGCACGGTTTCTGTCTACACTGGTTCAACCCCTGTACCAAGTTCTACCTTCTAAATAAAAGTAATTGGCAAGTTATCAAATTTCTAAAGTTTTTTTTTTCCTATCAAGTGTTTCTTTTTGCGCGAACGCCATTACTCGCCATAATATTGGTACCAGTGGATTACCGGGAAATACAAAGTGTTTTTTTTTGCGCGAACGCCATTAATATTGGTACCCGTGGATCACCAAGAAAAAATCAAGTGTTTTTGCGTGAACGCCTTTACCCGCCATAGTATTGGTACCCGTCGGTCACCGGAAATATTAATTTAGCCACGCGTATGCCATTGCTCCCCGCGGTAGTAATACTATCCGAATAACAAGGACTGATCGGATTAAAGCAAATATTCGCAACAATATTAAAGCATCAAAGTCAGATCGCGAGTTATCCCGTCTCTTCTCCACGTAAAGCCGAGAAACGATACCTTAACTCACGACGGTGCTGACAGTTTTTAGATCGCGAACGGGAGACTCTTCAATACGCCGCTCCCGGTAAAATCGACCAGCCTTAAGCGAGCTGTGAGTAAGTACATCGGGATATTGCACAGCAGTCGGTCTTAGTCGCGTGAAAGCAGCCGTAGCACCTTTGCGAGTACCACGTTATCAAGTTGAACTACCCCTTTAGCCCCGCGTCCCACCTACGCACCCAGTGCGAGTCCCGAGTTATTAAGCGAAAGCTTAGGCTCGAATAGTTCGTTGCGCCGACGTAACACAAGTTTACATTTTATGAGCAATCTGGAACTCACTCGCGAACCTGCTACTACCTCTGGCCCGATCGCCAGCCAACGGCAAAAGCTTAGGCAACGGAGAAAATGCCACCACAGTAAGCCCACCAAATTACCAGCAAATATGAGTAAATCAACTTACTGAAACAATATTTATAGACTCTATTACAGACACTGCACCTCCAAAAATCGATACACTTTTACCCCATGATACAAGAACACCGAGTTTTATCTTTAGCCATCTATACTAAAAACGCAAAAACACAGGTTTAAAAGCCCTCTCATCATGGAGCAAGAAATAAATAAATCTCTGAACTTTATCCAGTAACAAAATTTTCTCAACCATTAAATCGATATCAATGACGCAATAATTTGGACAAAACATCGTAAAGATACATCAACGACTTCTATAGAAATGATCGTCTCCTATAGTTATATATTAGGACTGTTAAAATAGCGGAACACAACTACCCAGAAATAACACAAACATCTCAGGAGCGTAAAAACAAGCAACAGCTTGTTTTATAGAAGGGCTTAAAGTTCCAGTAGGTCACTACATGTGCCCACCCGCGTACTATGCAACTCTCAAAGAGTGCCACCAATATGCCGAGCGAGTCGACAATCACTCACGAGATCTTAAAAACCTAAGACTCCAGCAATAATTAGATATAACTATCTTATACAAAAAAAAAAAACTGATTCCCCTTTTTTTTACTTGGAATACCATTATTTCGTTTTAAGATATTAGAAGCGACCTTTAGTTGTATTATAATTACAATCATAACAATGACAAGTCCCAAGGTCATACCTGAATTTCATCAATAAAACTTTAATTTAGGAATCGCTTTTGAACAGACAGATGACATGAGAATAAAAAGCGAATTTTGGTCCATAGTGTCAAAGGTCCATGAGCAGTCAGAATTCAAAAACTAGGCAACCCTAACTCTATATACTACATGTTGTTAATATTGTATAGAGTAAACAATGCAACAACTGATTCTTATGAAATTAGAAGTTTTAAACAAATGTGTAGCACCAAACAGCAAACCATCGGTAAACACGGAAAATCTACCTATTACATGGAGAACAAAGTAAACCAAAGCAAGAAAGCAGCGACGGAGTGACTTTAAAACTAACAAGCAAATCTTACTAAATATAAAAAGATTGTAAGCACACCCACTAAGACACAAGCACAAGTAGACGTCTTGTTACTTGAAACCTACCACATCTTTGTCATCTTTAAAAGCTCATAGAAAATATTATTAACTCAATGCAACTCAATGCAAAATAAATTATTATTTTTGGAAGGATTAATACAATATGTTAGTTACTTTATCAACACCATTTCTCAACAAAAAATGCCAATCCCAGTCGAAGCAATAAATATTTAATCTTTATATAAATACAGTCAACTTCAATTTTACATAATTAATAGCGAAATCATTGTACATATAAAATTTTCACTCGTACAAATGATAAACTTCAAGCTATTTGAATGCATATCATATGACCAATATTTCAGAAATTAAATAGCCGCATAAGCAGAATCACAGCTTGCATGATACCCAAAGCAGATTCTTTAGCGCTAACAGACAGTTACCATAAATTCCTTTTTATTGATCAATCAGAACTAAGTGAATGTCTTTTTATTGACGTATATTTATGCTAATCACTACAGTGTGACATAAAACAAAACTCTTGTGAAATAGAAATATTCCCTCATCCTAAGAATATGGATCTCTACAGGTTTAATATACAAGTATTTAACGCTGGTCCGTCTTATACTATTAGAACATAGAACTTCTCTCATGGGCTCGTTTCAACAGAAAATAAACTCAACATCACTGTCCTTTGTGGCGAAAATAAATATCACCCACCATTTGTTAAATATTACCACAGTATGAATATCATAAAAGCAAATTCTAGATGCACTATAAAAAACGTAGAAAAACGCTTTGACTCCGAAACCAATAGATACGTAAACAGCAACATAATCATTACGCTTTTTACTCTTACGATACACGAACCTTAAAAAATTTTAAACTATACTTTTACGTATTTGCCACAACAACAAATGTACCTTGCGGTTAATCCAAAAACCCAGACGAACATCATTATAGCCACGACAATACTCCTGATTAGCATATTGCTATCCCTATTAATATTCATTCTATGTCATGTAGTTTTCACTAAAAGGGCTTTCGAAAAGCTAATAACGAAGCTAGACCAAAGCAGCACCAGTTGTACACCCATCGGTAGCATTGAACCCGATTTTTACTGCGACTTTAAAGGCCCGAAATGTACTTCAGAAGATAATGTTAACCCAGTAGCCAAAAGGACAAAAAAAATTTACGATATACCAAACTTTTCTCCCATAAGAGTTGCACATAGCATATGATCCCTGCATAGTAATAAGAAACGAGTTACATTCATAGAAGCAGTCACACAAAGGTGGTGCACTCTTCAAACATTGGCAAAGACAATATTATTTCTCTGTGACGATAACACCAATATCTCCCACTGTGATGGCCACCCGAGACCTGTGATGCACCCCCAATACCCTTATCAACTAATTATATTTTTCAGTAGCCAAGCCCTTGGTCCCAAATTTCTATGAAGTCAAGACCATCTTTTCGCAGCTTCAACTGATGTAAAGAAAGTAAATCTTATCACGCCCATTTGATTTGTACAATATTCAAACAAAGAAATCCCAAGCAGTATTTAAACGCAAACACAACAAATTTTTCTCATTATTTTTCTGGAGTCTCTCAAACTTATAATACCTTTACTTCCCCAACTCCAATGTCTTTTATTCGTAAAGATGGCCCCAATTGTAATTCTGACAGAAGAAACTCTGACACCCAAGATCTGTGTGATGGTCCACAAAAAAACAGTTGGGAGAAGTGCTGCCTCATGACAGATGACTGCTGCACTAACCACACAGAGCACAGAGCTCCGTTGGCGTTGACTCGAGTCTCTCCATTGTGGAAGAGCTTCACTCCTACTTTTAGTACGGTAGCAGCACAAGATAGTTCTTTAACTTTTTTTTTCTTATGAAATACATTGATGTCACTGGCTGTAAGAAAATAATACAAGTACACTGAATTTTTAAATTAAACTCAAATTTTTATTAAATTATATTTTATGTAGTGCTTGTTCATTTTAAATCATTTCATAATATGTAAATAATTTTTTCTTGTTGAATTTATCCTCAGTGTATTTTTACAAAACATTTTTACAAATATAATTACAACTCTTGCATGCTTTTATAACACATAACATTGTTTTACACAACAATGTGTCATACTAAAGCTTCTTGTTGTTCATGGAATGTATAGAAATTTTAAGAGTGGTCATTTTTCTTCAACATGCAGCTTTTCAAACGACAACTGGTTTTTATTCACACATACCAGAATAATTTGTAATTTCAATGTATATTAATAAAAACAAGATTACACACAATTAAAAAAACTGTCTCTTTTCCTCTTCATCAAAATAAAAACCAAAAGTATGCATCAGGTGTTATTAGACTTACAGGAAAACTGTAATAAAAAAACTAGCTATCTTAGTCGATAAGAAAGCCTTTGCCTCAGATAATTAGTACAGTAACTGCACCATATGGGGCAACAGCAATACTGTATAAGTAGGGCAGCAGCTCTTCCACTTTTTAGGGCACCAACGGTACGCTATGGGAGACGTTCTCTCCGAAAAAAAGGAAAACACCAAAATCACTGTGAGAGAACACTGCCTTATCACAAGGTGCACAGCACCTCTCCGAATTGTTTCTCCATGTAGTGCTAATGATGTTAGTATTCTGGATTTTTATACAAACAGCCACGTCGGATTCCAAGCAAAGAAGGATCAAAACAAGTAAAGAAAACAGGAGAAAGAACCCAGTGCTCACAAGGAGCAATACCAAGATAGTATCAACAGAAAAATACTAGGGCCAGGAACTCCCTTGGGCCCTCAATTACGGTTTGGGGCTACTTGATCGTAAAGAAAAAAAACTACCATGGAGGCATTAAGAGACAAGATTCATTTTCTGATCAACAAAGTCGTGTGGGAGCAGGAGTATTTAAGAAAAATAATTCATGACACCTAGCAAAGTCTTGCACTGAACAAAGCGATAAAACGAGGGCTTAAGATCCAATAAATGCATCGGGTGATCAACACATTATCGGGTAATCCTCAAAATAACGCGTATGAGCTGCGCTGCCAACAGGCAGCAGCCACTAGTACTCGGAGAGTCACTTACAGCGGATAATTAGGAAAAGACAACATTAGTGGGAGGAACAGCCTCGCCAACTGCCCTAACTATGGAGAATGCCAGGAAAGTAATAAGGGTCTACCGATATAGAGATCGTGTACCCAATATCATAACAGGTATGTTAACTTTAGATTGGAGGACATCTAAACTGAATGTCTCTTTGAGTGTACTTACAAAGAGTATATACGGGATTTGTCCAAGCAAAAATATTTCTGGAATTGCGGAGGAACCCTGGAGCTCAGGACCGTAATCATCGTTCCACTAGAATTAAGGGATATGAATAATGAAAATGTATACATTTTTTTTTTACTCACAGCAAATGAATATAAATAACAAAATGTAACAATGATAACAATAATAAAAAAATAAAAAAAGACACAGATACACAAAAAAAAATTAAAGTCAAGACACAAAATAAGCAAACGAAAAATCGGACAAAAACAAGAAAAACAAGAAAATAAATTAGTCACGTGCTCACCAGAAATTTCTGCTTCCTAATTCCATGCTCGTCAAATTTAACAGCTGACTTAGGTCTGCAGCTTCTCCTCTTAACCAAGAATTTGTTAATCAAATTGACCTCCACTCCTTGTTTTACGACAGGTTCCACCCCTGTTTATCAATTCGATTTAGGGTTTAAATATAACCGCACCCTGTGACCTCCATCTCTTTCCTGGGAAAACCGCTGACCACCAAGCAAGTAGCCGTACAGTGAGTTATATTATTAAACGTCCAATTGTGTAAATTATTATTACAATTTTCAGTTTCGCTAATTATTTAATTAAGCTTTACACTTCTCACAACATATTATCGACTTAACACGCAATCTACTTCACCAGCCATCGCAGGTTAGTACTAATAGGTTTTTTTATACCAATCATGGAAGCAACTTTTGTTGTCATGTCTAATGATAAACATGTCTTAAAAAGGTAAAGAGCTGTCAGCTTTGGTCTTAATTGTAAATTGTATAATACTATTTAAACAATTTAACTGATTTAGAATCTTGTTTATTTGTGTTTTTTTTAACAATTGCTAAGATGTCATCTACATAACGCTTGTATAGAAAAATTTAATCTTGTAGTTCAGACAATACATTCTCTTTAACCTGTTCTAAAGATATACGAGCAAATATTGGGCTGATACATCCACCCACAGTACACACTATGGTTTACTAAAAAAAATTCTTATTAAACAGGAAACAAGTCAGGAAAAGCAACAACTTCACACTTTCTTTAAATTTGTCCATAAACATGTTTACATAATTATGTTAAATTGTTTTTCATACTTTCATTTCACTTATTTTTTAAACCTCTAGTGATGAGATCTTGGGCTAGCTTGATCAACAAAGACATAACATTAGAAAAGACAAGACGAATTACTTCAGGTATTTCATTGTTCAAAATACAGTTTTTTACATCATAAGAATTTTTAACAGTAAGTTTAGGTTTTAAAATGTGTTTTTTTTTATTATTTGGCAATAAATCTATCAAGGAAATAAGTCAGTGAATCTATTAATAAGATTAAAAGTCTGGTCAGTATGTTAGATTTGTGTACTTCCATAGTTCCATATGCCCTTGACAAAAAACTGTTGAAAACCACAGAGACAAAACTGCTTAGTCTATGTACATCATCGAAAATATTCCACTGATCCTACTTTTTTAACAATGTTTTAACTGAGTTTTTTATGTCAGCTTCAGGGTTGACATTAAGTTTATTGTAATGTGGTTCGTAAATCAAACATGCTTCTACTTTTTAAATATATTTAAATCTATTAATAATAACAACAGCACCACCTTTATCAGGTTGATTAAAGGTCATGATTATTTTAAAACAAATTTTTGTTAAGGGGGATATCGATTTGTATTCATTTGTTAATATATGAGGATCTGATTATGTTAATACACGAAATATTAAAAATCTTACTAAGTTCTTTTCTCAGTTAATGACTGTAATGATCCTTAAAGCTATTAAAAATTATACTCGATTTAAAACCTTTAATAAATTCAAACAAAAGTTTCTTGTTATTGCTTATTTTGCTGGAGTTTAAATTTTGGCCTAAAGATAATATTTAATTTTAAGTAATTTTCTGTGGAATGTTGATATAAGCTCAGTTGATGACTTTGTCGGTTTGTTCTGTTTTTCTTTAAACATTTAATATTTTATTTTAATTAACATTTTTAACAAGCTAAT
>NW_019379909.1:1097628-1112855 GCF_000648655.2 Copidosoma floridanum | reverse complement strand
CTAAAGTACAAGACAACATTTTGCTACCCAAACGTTATGAATATGATGTATTAGCAATTGTTAAAAAAATACGAATAACAAAATTCAGAATAATTTAAATAGTTACAATAGTATTATACAGTTTGCAGTTGAGAACAAAGTTGCCAATCCTTTACCATATTACGACATCGTAATTATTAGACATGACGACAAAAGTTGCTTGCTTAATTGGTACAAAAGACATAGCAGTACTAACGGTGCAATTAATTTATACACACACTACCCGATGTCGGTGAAAAATGGCATTGTTATAAATATGATTGATAGAATCCTTAAACTCTATGATAGTAAATTCAGAACTAAAAACATTTTATAGATGCGACCTGTGTTGTCTGAAAACTGTGACCCAGAAGAATTTGTTACAAAAATAATGGAAATAGATGTGAAAAATACTACTATAGTAATAAGAATCAACAAAATTTTATTCAGGGATTAAAAAAAACTGCTAAAAATTATATTTCACTATCAAATAATTGCTTTTAAATGCAATAATTTCTTGAAATCTAAAAAATCTAATGTAATAAAAAAAGTATTAATAACAAATAATCTTTAATTATAAGACTGGGAAAAGATATTTTAAACACAGGATATAAGACTTAAGTCGTATACTTAATAAAATATCAAAAACGTTACAAAATCTAGAGAGGCCAAAGCTTACAAGATCTTATAACCAGATTCAAAGAACATAGGAGATCATACAAAAATAAATCTGAAAAATCCGTCTTTTTTCTATATGCGAGAAAATATAACCACAGTTTCAACATCAGCATTAACATAAATAACAAAAATATTAAAATAATAGGTACTGAACAAAACCAATTACAAAGAGAAATCATGGAAATATTAAATATTTCTTACTTCGACCATAACATCAGTAGAAAAAGTGACTTGGATAAAATATCTAATATATATAAATATACCATATCTCAGTTTAAAAAGAAGCAACCAAGTAATATTACTTTAAGTTGAAACTAACACAAATGTATTTACCCGTACTTCGATATTCCTTGTAACTATATCAACGATTACACATTTGTACACAGTCTCACTAATAGTGAGATCATCAAACTTGACCACTAACGTGTACTTGTGCATGAAGACTGCGTATCTTATAGTCCCATTTCCTGTTTGTCCTTTAGTATGAACAGTGTACCTACAGTTTATTATCGTTAAAGCTTATCTCCTCAATGTAAGGCATAACGTATTGACTTCGACAAGTTGGTTATATTTCAAGGAAACCAATAGTCTCGGACTATGCTAAGGAGTGAGGTACGGGAAAGGAAGCTGGCTGAAAGTGGTTCCAGCGATAGTAGAGAAAGCAGCAACCATAAGACTTCATTTCTGGCCATGAACTCATTTGTGTTGTTAAAGGGACCACTGAGAAATACTGTATGAAGCATTCGGAAACCCTGAAGCCGCAGTTATAATCATCAGTGACAAATGTAAGATAGTTATCAGTAACATTGTTAATACTAAGCTTTGTTATATTGATCTACGAAGTAGCTATAAGTATCTACAACTTTTAGCTCTAAAAATTAGGTATTTACAGTTGTAAGATTGGAATGATTTTAAAAAAAATCGCTTATAACTCTTGTTTTTTTTAAGGCACATCACTTATTAGTGGCATTATTATTTGTATGATCACACTGAAAAAGAGGGCTTTAATTACTTGTAGACACGAAAGCAAAAAAAAATGTTTCTACTTTGGGTGGTTCTTTTTATATTTAGATTCTTAGAGCGCCCTAAGTAGAAAAAATAGGGCTCGCTCCTAGAGCACAAGAAGTCCCCCACCCACTGCTTCGCAGGTCTCTTGGCCCTGGTGCTTGGCCTGGTGATATTCTTCTAATTAAAAATTTCTTAAATACTATTAAAATTTTTTTTTAATACTGCTAAAAAATTTCTTAATTTCTCGTTTTTAAGTTATCGCTTATACGATAACACCTAAGAAACAATCAGATTTTTGAACAACTTTTCGTCTTACAAATTCGCCAAAACCTTACAGCTGTGAATATCTACGTTTGATAATTAAAATTTATTGATCTTTATAGCTACATGGTAATCGCATAGAGTCTTAACTCAAGTTTATTATAGCTACTATTTGTTACAACAATTATAGCTTAGAATTTTTAATGGTGATGGTCTCCATAGAACCAAAAATGTATTAATTTGCAAAATCGTTTTTTAATATTATCATTAGTGCTTTTTTTATCGTAACTATTGGAGGTTCTGTACGCGTAAAAGAAAGAGAGAAGCGAGGAGTGGTGGGGGTAAGGCAGTAGGCAGGAGAGAGGTGACTAAGGTAGAGAGAGCATACGAGGCAAAAAGGCAGATTCGTTCTGATCGTGAAAGGAGGTGAAGCTACGGATTATGATTGCGGTTTAGTACTCGAGCAGTTATCTTAACGTCTTTACCTGTCGTCGCAAACGTAAAAGTAAAAGTGACGATCATAGGTTGGGAGCTGATCTCCTTGGATTTCCAGGAGCTGCTCTCCTGGAAAGGTACGCTGACATATCAAAGCTGATACCCTTGTGTGACGAAAGCTGATCTCTTTGGATTAAAACAAAGCTGCCCTCCCCAATGTCTGCGAGCGCATAAATTGGGTGGGCTGAAGGAGCTGCTCTCCGATTGCCTTCAAGCTCGCTGGAAGCCATTAACATAAACGTCAAAAATGTACTTGTATCTATGCTTGTATAACTCTCTTTCTACGAGCTCGATGCCATACTGGCAAGCGCGCCAAAGACTAGTCACGCATCTGTCACGAGGCACAGCTGATCTCGAACTTGCCAAGAGCTCCCTGTTTGCATAGAGAATAATATATGTGTGCATTTTCACGTTTGCAAGCGTATTATCATACTTAATAACTGCTCGACAGGGTATGCTCGCTTTAAACCCACGTTGTAAATTACGATTATATGCGCTTCTTTACTGTAAAATGAGAATAATTGTTTATTGCGCTCCTTGCGGTTCATTAAAATCGATTGGCCCATGGGGTCATAATCGTTTGTGAAGATGTAGATTCAGATCATTAAATCGTTGACAAGGTGTTTGCTAATCAGCAAACTCTATATCAAGAGTTCCTTGACGACCCCCTTACTACACTGATCGAGCTGGAAACAGCTGAGGCACATGACCACCCCCTCTCCATTAAATAATTCTAATGTATCAGTTAACACTGATCACCAATAAGCAAAGCTGCCTAAGTTAGCTCTCCCTACCTTCTCCGAAAAGTATGACAGCTGGAAAAGTTTTTCAGGGCTTTTTGTATCCCTTGTGCATGATGTTTCTTCCATATCTGATGTGAACAAGCTGCAATACCTTAAATCATGCCGAACGGGGGTGACTGCAGACCTCGTTAAGCACGTGTCGCTTAAAGGAGATAACTACGCGTCGACTTGGATAGCTTTGCAGAAACGTTTTTGTAACCCTTGCTGAACCATAAACAATCTGTTAAAGGCCTTATGTGCGCGACCACATCTGACTCGCGAGTCCGCTACCAGCCTCCACTCCTTTGTTGACGCAGCTCAACGCACTGTCAGAGCCTTGGACAATTTGAAAATGCCGGCAAAGCACTGGAATGTGTGGTTAGTCCCCCTCCTCTTTAGTTGGTGAGACCCCGTCTCACGTAAAGCCTGGGAGCTACAGTGAAGTATCAAGGATCAGCTGATGATGTCTAGGGCAGTTGGTAATTTGACGACCATCAGCAACATAGACAGATTTTCCACGTTCATCGGATTTATTGATTTTGTGAAAAATCGAGTCCAAAGGCTGTCCATGTTGGAAGTGGCATCAGGCCCCGAGACTAAACCTAACACGGGAAGTAAGGCCAGTGCCTACTCGCATAAAGTATGTATCTCTTAAAAGACAACCCAAAATCATAATTCGAATCACCCTATCTGGTAAAACATTTACCCAATTTGGAAATGTCCCAAGTTCAAGGCAAAAGCGATCTACAAACGGAAAAATGACGCCCGTCAATACGGTCTATGTTTGAATTGTTTGGAAAATTATCGCTTCGAAGAATGCAAGTCTCTAGTCCACTGCTTAACGTAAAAGGAAAAGCACCATACCCTCCTCCACATGGATCTTTCAATAACTCTAACCAATCGCTGCATGAAAGCAATCAACCTGATCTTGCCGTGGGTGGCTCTAGATTCAAGGCTTATGTTTTCACGGCAAGCCTGCCAAGGTCAAATCCTCTCATGGTCTCTGCCACAGCTCAGGTAACTGTAGCTGGTTTTTTAGGACATACCTCGAGAGCAAGAGCCTTATTAGATCAAGGGGCTGAGAGCTCTTCTATTACGGAGTCCTTTGCTCAGTTTCTTAACTTACCGAAAACTCCAATTAAAGTAGTGCTTCAAGAAATCAGAGAATCTCGAGCCGTAGTGGCCAGAGCGATTGTGACAATCAAAGTGAGGTCCATCGTTTTTCCCGATTTTCAGATTGAGATCACGGCCTTGGTCCTTCCCCGTCTTACTTTTTACCTCCTGGAGCGAGATCTTTTGGACCTTCCCCCACAGAGTTTAATCGGGCTGGATCTGGCAGATCCAGAGTTTATGCGTAAACGAACAATAGATCTTATTCTTAAAGCTGATGATTATGGCCGTTTGCTCAAATCGGGTCTGAAGCAACCTCTGCTCACGAATCTGACAGTTTAGAATACTGGTTAAGGATGGATCTTCTCGGGACCATTGCAACTACTAAGTTGGCCAGGTGGGTGGCACCCCCCTCCACTCACCTTATCCAAGTGTTTATCGTCACTTATAAGGATAACCTCAGCGATCTGATACAAAAATTTTGTTAAGTCAAAGGAGTTGTAAAGACTCTAGCACCTCTGAGACCCTAGGACAAAGACTGTGAACGCCAATTCAAAGCCACGCAGTCTTGAGACCGTGCTGGCTGTTGTATACTACGGCTACCGTTATGAGAAAGAATTCCCCCTCTTGGCAGGGATACGAGATAATCAGCGATCTCTGCCCTGTCAAGTAACATAGTTGACTGGCAAGAGACCCATGGCTGCTTACCAAATACAAGGAATTTATGGAATACTATAAAGCCCAGCATCATATGGCGCATGTACCATTTTCCGAGACCAATAACTCCCAATTATGGTATATCTCTCACCAGTCTGTAGTGACCAGCCTAAATAACAATTGAAAGGTAAAAGTAGTATTTGATGCTACAAGGAAAATGCATAACCACTGTCTGAATGATTACTTACTTCCCAGGGCCCCTCTTAAAGCCGACCTCTCGCTTCTGCTTCTTGACTGGCTTAAGTATCAGTTTGTATTTACGACCGATATAGTAAAGATGTTCTGGCAAATCAGTGTAAACCCTGTTCATCAAGATCAGCAACGAATTGTGTGGTTCTCCAATCCACAAACCCGTCCTGTCAACTACCAACTGACCATGGTCACGTATGGAGTGAACTGTGCCCCGTTCCTAGCAATTCGTATGTTTCTCCAGCTTACCAATGACGAATGCCATTGGTTTCTCCTGGGAGCATAGATCTTGAAGGAAAACGCTTACATGGATAATATGTTTATAGGAGACAAGTCTCTTGCAGGTGTAGTGGCAAAAAGGAACGAATTAGTCTTAATCTTGTTATCTGCTGGGATATCCTTGGACAAATGGGCCGCAAAACCTTCCTACATTGCTCCCTCAAACCACTTTGGCTCCGACCACCAACGACGTAGAGCTTTCTCTATATGATCCACTCTAGACAAGATGTCGTGGGCATACATTTAGTTTGTTAGAACGGCAGCTGCTTCAGGGTGTGACTCTTTAACATCTTCTGCTAGTTAACGCATGACTGGCAATGCAAGTAAAGGTGTTGATGCCGTGCCATAGGTGACAATGTTGGCTCTATAATCTTGAGTGGGATAACTGGCGTCAACACGCCAGAAGATACGTTGCCAGTCAGTGTCATTAGGATATATTAGTATCTGTTAAAATGTTTTCTCTACATCTGTAATGAAGGCATATTTGAAAAAGATACCAATGTGACAATACTACTGAAATTACTGCCTGAAGCTTGGGGCCTAAAAGCAATATATCGTTGAGCGAAATTCCATTTGATATCTTTTGCAACACGTTAAATACAACGCATATCTTGTTTTGGTTCCCTGGTCTAAAAATGGCATGATGAAGCAGGTAATGATTTGACTGTGAAAGTGAATCATTGGGCATGAGTTCCATCTAATTCAACTGACTTTACCCAAGCAGTAAGGATTTATACAAATTGGATAGTTACGTGCTCCTATGTAAGCGCATTTCTAATTAAATAAAATATGCGACAGCAGTATTTCCAGAGGTCATAAACGTAGAAATTTGCAAAAAAAGTAAACAGACAATGAATCTACCTTCATTGTTGTGTGAATCAATTTTTGTAAACTTCTTCTCACAGAAAATTTCATCTTCAGTTTGGAAGTTTCAAGTGAGAATTTCTTTGATTTTCCAATACTTAGAGAGTTGTTTGAAAATTGAAGGCTTAGTGAATGTATGAAAAACGCAAATTTGACGTTTATTTTTGTTTTTTTTGTTCTTTTACAAGTATAGGACTCGTCAAGAGACAGCTGAATACAAACTTTTGGGTGATAGGTGTCCCAACTAGACTGGGTATAAGGGCTTCTTGCATAATAGACAGGTAAACGTCTGTACCTACAATAAAGTGAGTCAACAAGGTTAACTCCCTTAACGTGAGACCAGTGAGACTAATTGATAGATGTACAAAGCAAATAACGAGTCAGGTTATTAAAAACTAAAGCTGATGTGTTCCTGTAGAGAATTTTGTTTTAACTAGACAATAATGTGACGAGTACTTTAGAACGAGTACGAGTAATGACTCGATCAATAAAACCCACAACAACAACAGCATTTTTTTAGTATTTAAACTGAGCAATTAAATTGATTGCTGGGATATGAGTAAACGCTCAGCCACTGAATATATTAAAACATAAATTGTGCATAAATTTTCGAATGAATCACTTATGATAATTTGGGCAGTTGCTAATAAGATAGTACTACCAACTAAAGCTGCATAATCTGAGATCGACGATAATGTGTTATTATAAGCCTGCTCAAAACTAGGAGAAGAAGCGTCATTTCCTTTAGATTTGTTGGTTTACGAGTTTTGAACCTGAATTAAGTCAACATTATCACTATGCAAGTTGGTGTGGCGTTGGCATTGACACGAACAACACTATTTTTAAAAGAGGCAATCGTAAACAAAATGACTTTTTGCAAGAAGTTCAAGCATAATTTTTTTTTTAAGTAAAGCTTTTTATAGGGCGTTCTGGAGCTGGGAGTGAGCTGGAAAAAAGTAACAGATTTAAAACGACCATTATGCTTCTCCCACTTCGCTCAGTACCACAATAGAAGGAAGTGTATATACATATATAGAGCTGCTGCTGCTGCCGCTGCTACTGTAGAATTTGAAGTTGGTTGTACGAGCTAAGAAGCGGTCGAGTTTTACTGCCTTGAAGGCTTTCTCTGATCTCTCACCGACTCCGTCTTCGTATTACTACGTCATACTGTATTGGAAATGTGCCTGTACCACGTGGCATGGTGATATATATATACGACTATTAGAGGAAAAAAGTATAGGCCTTACGGAAGAAATGAAGTTTTTATTTTTTTTCAAGGTGAAAAAGGTGTTGAACACAAAAAGTTTTAGGAGGTCACATATTTAACATTGTAAGAGTTAGGTTCTTAATTTTTTCATACCATGAAATTATTCATTAAGACAGAAAACATTTTTTTAAAGGTACCAGGTACAATTAGCTCTAAAATGAAGTTACTTGTTTACCCCTGAGTAGGCGCAACAGCGACAGTGGCAGCAGCAGAAGAAACAAGTATCTCAATGTAGGGTTAACTGTACTTCGTACCTTCAAAACACTGTTTACGGCCTTAATAGACGATTTTATCGTACTAAAAAGATAAGATGATTTGGCATGTATATGTATGTGTGTATCTACAGACATTGTTGGTACAATTAATGTCAGATAATGTTTCACGCTTGTTTGTTTTTTATACAAATATTATATAATCGGGCTAAGGTATGGTGTCAAACTTTCTGCATTTGTAGATTGGATGATCACTTGTGGACTCAGGGCTGGATTAGACCTCATAGCTTTGATACGATTGATTATTTGAGTTTTTTAGCTAACATATGCATTAGTAGTGAAATACTTATTTTTACAATAAGATTCGTGTGTAAACTGGTCCTCATACTTATATAGATCGTTATGCCGATCCACGAAAACTTTCCACTCATTTTCGAGCAATTCTAGTATCGTTCCAAAATGGGAAAGCGTTTGTTTTTTGAGCCTACTTTTATTGTTAAATTTTCATGAAAACTAGTTAAGGAGCTATGGAACTTAAGTAACGCCTTTAACATCTTTCTTAGTCTTAAAACCATCAGGTACAAACGCTCGAAATCACTAGAGAGCTGGATACAAAGAACACTACAAGCTTGGATAACTTTTGAAAGGCTGCAGTGCAATATTCACGACAATACTGTTTACAGGCTAAAGCGTTTGCTCACTACAGTTGTTTTGAGTTAAATACAAATCAAAAAAAGAATGAAAGAACTGAATATAGAGTCCTTACAGTACCGGCCTTTTCCTTGCTTGCTCATAATCGGCTTGAACGCTAAAGAAGGAGCTTACCAATTCAAAACCATTGGAACAATGGAAAAAAAAGCTTTTTAGAAAGGAAATTAATTATTTTATCACAAAGAAGCAAGCAAAAATCCCTGCAGGCTATGTCACCTTCTTTCTCTCCTCTCCTCTGTGCAGCTGGATAATGGGTTCAATAGACCGAACAGCTTGCGACAATGTTGGCGATGATGTCACGTAACTCTTTTAACAACGTCTTGTAGATAGATTAAATGTTATGTCCAAAACACCACACTTTGCTACCAATAGTTTTGAGTCTTGGCTTGCTAATAATTTTAAGCGGGGGAAAGAATGATCTTAAATATGTACAACTCAGTCAAAACAGAAAGAAAACAAATTAGTCAAAAAAAGAACAAAATAAGTTTGTCAGATTTAAACAAATAAGAATGAAAATTGGCAGCAATATGATTAAGGAGTTAAATGTTTTATCAACGCAAAGAACAAGTACAACTAATATTTTTCAATAAACTGTAGAAACATACTTACAAAATAATCAATATTATTTTGTAACAAAAAATATGAAACAGTAAAAAAAAGGAAAATGCACGATGCACTTGAATAAAAAAATAGTAACTCCATAGAGAAAAAAAACGAACCAGAACCAAATTTATAAGCAATCTGAGTAAATGTAAAAAAAAACTTGACGAATATAAGCCTTATGACAAGACTGCTGACCCACTTTGGCTCTTGTATATCTTTTAACAAAAGAAAAAAAGAAGGCCCAAAAACTGGCTTCGACGATAATGAGCGCGTTATCTTAGTTTCGTTGACTATTGAGAGACAGTGCTGAACTATAGTAACGTCTTCACGAGGAGTAGACCGAGACCTGTCTCTCATGCTAGGAGATAGCAAGAGTCTAGCGCTCCCTACAGGTCATGGAAAGGGGACCTTACATAAGTTTATATACTCATGATAAGATCCAACTAATTTGTAAGCGTTATTTGATCACTTATGACCATTGCAAGCAAACTACTTACTTAAACTTACAAACTATAAATGTAATTTATTGAGTATACGTAATTACAGAAGCAGCTAGCTTCAACTGTTCAAATTATTAAAAAAAAAAAAAAAATATACTAAAAAAAAGTTCGTTTGCTGATACACTATTAGCAAGAGCTGAATATTTATAAGCTAAGTGTAAAGAATTATTAACTGAAACAATGTTTATTAACGATAAACAGCTTAGACATATTGTGTTATGTAACCATTTTAAACTTTCGCAATATGCATTACTCATTATGTAACTGTAACAGTTAAAGATCTTACAATAGTAAGAAAATTACATGTGTCAACAAGTAAACTTTTGCAAATCTATTACTTATTGTTCATAAAATGTTAACCTTAAGGAAGAGTGGAAAAATTTTTTGTATCAAAAAACTTTTGATCGACGTAAACAAGAACCATAATTTTTATTTCAACATATCCATGAGAAAATAAAATTAGTAAGTTGCATGACAAATATCTATTTTTTAAATTGTAAAAGAATAGTAAGCTGTTCCATATCTAATTTGTTAAAGGTAAACATAAAAATACTGTTACAAACTTCATGGTCGATTTATTGACTTTTTTCTTCGGTAAAAACATTGTTTTTGATGTTTATAATGATAACGAAGAAAGAAGATTTTTGCGAGGTTTAACTATTGACTACCAAAGACGTTTTTTTGTAATGCATTTGTCATGAAAAAAAACGAAAATTAGAAAAAAAGAGATCTCTAGCTAACTCTAAAGCTGGGATACAAAAAATTAGCTTTTTTGGCAGTAATGGACTAATAGTCAAATTCTGTATTGCAAAAAACATTCTGCATCCTCTTTATGTATTTTTGTATCACACTGCTAAAGTACATAATCCACTTAATTGAAAGACAAGCTGAAAAAAAATCAGGAAAATCGAACTGTAACAGCCAGGGCAGCTCAGTGCTCCCATCTATACCTCTTTTCTGCAGCTAGGTGGCTAACCGGTTGCACACCGCACACGGCTAAACACTGGCTTTGGCAAGCATTTGAACTTTAATAAATTATTTTACATAGTCAAACTGTTTCAAACATCGTAATTAATATTGATCTTACTTAATTAACAAATTAGACACACAAAAAATTTATAAAAAAAAAGTAATTTTATTAAAATTTTTGTGTACATTAAACAATAGCTTTTTTAATACATTATAATTTTGCTTTTCTTATGAACTATTTTCACAACATTTACCGTCTGTCTACAAACTTTTGCGTTAAATTAGTATCAGCTTCGTAATCTATTTTGTCCAATATCTTGTCCAGAGTTAGAGGAAATTTTGATAAACCGTTGTATAAGCAGTCTTCTTTCTCACTCAAACTTCAAAGTGCCTTATATCACAGGAATTATTTTCTAAACATTATTTACAAATTTTTGTTCAAGTTTGATTTTCTAGGGAACTTTATAATCATAATTAAATATTTTTTAATAAAATGTATGGAAAAAAATGTCAAATACTTTTAAGGGGGATATCATAGTACACTACGCGTTAAAAACTTGGTGCGTTAAAATCCAAGCTAACTGCTCACCCCCCTTTTCCCGTAACGATGAATTTTTATCTGTAAAAGGACTCGCACATCAGCAGTTTTGGTGAAGTTATCTGTTTGCTTCATTTTCATTAAATTCTTAGTTAAATTTGCTACTCCACATAACTTCATCCCATGAACTATAGAGCTATGCCCTCAGAAATTTAAAACAGTGCTTCTTAATACTGTCAATTTTAACATATTAGTAATTTTAACATGTTATATGGAGTAATGAAGTAAATGTTTTAAAATTGGAGAATTTTACATAAAAAGTAATATCATAATATTCAATTATCTTGCCCACTGCATTAGAAGAATAAATATCATCATTCACAGCATATCAATTTCTTACTACAAAAAAAAATCTACATGGAAATTATTATAACCCTAGGTAAAATGCAGAATAGGATGGACGATGGAACTGATACCAATCCAACGCAAAAGTTCATAGACAGACGATAGTTAGTGCAGAAGTAGATAATAAAAAAAAAAAAAAATTATTATGAATCAAAAAAAGCTCATGGTTTATGTACACGAAAATTTAAATAAAAGTATTTTTCAAATCACAACCGCTTTTTGTATTTACGATCTCAATAAGTCATGTTCAATCTTCAATACCATGTTAAATACTGCATTATTATGTAAAGTAACTTGAAAAATATTGAACGCCAGCCAAAGCCCTTGGTTTTCCTCATGCGCACTACAATCAGTCAGCTACCAAGCTGCAGAAGAGAGGTACAGATTAGAACACAGAGCTGCCCAATAAGTACAACATGACATTTTATTTATTTTTGCTTTCTTTTTATAACAACTTATTAGGTTATTTAGTAAAGTAATGTGAAAAAAAAAAACATAAGACTAATACACAAATATTTACGCAATAAAAAATCTAATTATAAGTCCATTATTACAAAGAGTAACAATTTTTTTTCGTCTCAGCTTTAACATGAGGTGAAGCACTTTTTTTCGATTTGTATTTCATTTCTGAAAAATGCATTAATAATTGTTATACAAAAAACTATGCAAAATTGACTAAAATATTTTTAATAGTTTAAATTGCAGATAAGCTTTCTTGGTGGTAATTTGTCGAAACTCCGAAAGATCAAGTTTTTTTTTTAAATAACTACCATTAAAAACACTAATTTACACAAAAAGAAAGGTCAAGAAAAAAGACGTCAAGTTTGTAACAATATATGAAAGTTTCATTTTAAAAAATTAATTAATAGAAAACTCACAAATTTAGTGAAATTTTTCACAAAGCTGTTTGGTAAACTACTAAGTATACCAAATTTTAAGAAAAATAATTAAGATTTCCGTAATAAATTTACGTTAAACGATTGACAGTATTTCAGTATACATAATTATTTTTTCTCTTTCATGCTGATAACTAAGCATTAACAATTATAAATATATTCAAAAAATGTCGTATCACTACAAAACTGAAATTCAAAAGGTTAAGTGTACAATCACTAAACTTAAAACAACCAAGGTAAAATTACAAGAAAACAGTATTAGAACTAAGAAAGAATTCTTTTATGAATTCTTACACTGACAATGAAAAACGACTTTTTAGTTGAACAGAAATAATATTTTTTGCATAACTAAAAAGGCTCCGTGAAAAACCACTTGTTCACTTGACAGAAAAACATGAAAAATAATTATAGTTTTCTGTCTTCAAACAGCAAACTATTTTGCATCCAAAACCAAGCCCAAATTTTATCTTACGTGCACAATCAATGAATACATAAATAGATAGAATACTTTATTGAAAACCACGAAGTGCAACCCCGAAATAGCCCTAATTAAACTTGTACGAAAAATTACAAGTTGATGTACATCGTACATATTTAAAAGACACATAGCCTTCGTTAACATTATCAACGTCCACCGTAACCGACATAATAATCATCATCACCATCATCCACATCACCATCTTAATAATCGTCAAGATCATCATCATTTTTAAACATATTAATACTATTTTTATTATTATCATTGTCATCATCATCGTTGAGATTTCTATCATTTTAAACATTATTAAAAATAGTATTATCATTATTATTATACTCGTTGTCCGTGTAACCATAAATATTATCAATATAATTATCAACAACTTCATCATTATCATTATCATAACCGATATTTTTGAAGAATCATCATCATTTTTATTGTTATCATCAAGACTAGTTTATACCTCATCCACATCTTTATTATTATCACTATAAGTATCATAATAATCGTCATGATCGCTAATATTAGCATAACAGATATCATTATAAATACTATCATTACTATCGATATTCTCAACATCATAATTCTCAATATCATCATCATCATCATTATTATTATTATTATAATCATCATTATCATAATCATTATTATCATCATCATCATCATCCTCATCATCATCATCATCATCATCATCATCATCATCATCGTCATCATAATAACTTTTATCGTTATCATCATCAGTATTAACTTTTAAATTAAAATTATGAAATCTGTTTTAATCCTCAATATAGTCACTATTACTATATTTCATTATTACTATATTTATTATCTTGATTATCATCATTATCATCATCATTATTATCATAATCATCATCATCATCATTATTAACATCATTATTATTATCGATGTTATTATTATTATCATTTTCATTATTATTATTATCTATATTATTATCATAATCATTATAATCATCATCATTATAATAATCATCATTATTATCATTATCAGCATCAGAATCACAATTGTCGTTGTTATAATCATCATTATTATCATCCTTATGATAATGATTATTATCATATTTAACATTATCGTCATCATCATCTACATTATCTATATTATAATTATCATTATCATTATTTTCATTATAAATATTACTACTATGCATATCATTGATGTCAACATTATTATTATTATTTTCATCATTATCATCATTACCGTCATCGTAATCATTATTCTCACACACGTAATTGTCATTATTAACAAAAACAATATCATCATTATCGTTATTAACATTATCAACAATATCAACATTATTATTATAATTATCATTATAATCATCATTATTATGATTATCATCATCATCAACATTGACAACATTATTATCACTATCATTAACATCATAAATATCATCATTATTTTTATCATCAACATTATTATCAATATCTTTATTATCATTCTGATTATTATCATCTTTATTGTTATTATAATTATCATCATTATTATCGTTATCATTAAAATAAGAATAATTATCATCATTTCTATTATTATTGTCATCAGCATTATCATTATCATCATCATCAATATCATCATCATCAACATCATCATCGTCACAATCATCATCTTTTCCGCTGTCACTGTAAAAAATATTATTGTCACTATCTATATTATCATTATTTTAATTATTCACATCCTCATAACCATCATTATCGTCCTTGTAAATATTATCACGCTCATCATTGTCATTATCATTATCATGATTATCAATAAAATCAGCATAATCATTATGATTATTTTCACTATTCATTAAAATCATTATTATTATTGTCATCAACAGCACTATGTTAATCAAAATTATAGTCACTATTATAATTATCATAACTATTATTACTATCATCATCGTCATCATCATTATCTACTTCAACATTGTAATCATTATCATCATCATCTTCATTATTATTATAATCATTATAATCATCATAATTATTATAATCATTATCAACGTCATTATTATCTTAGTAATAATCATCTTCATTTTCATGATTGTCGTTATTATAATCGTCATCATTATCATCTTTATTATAATTATTATCATTATCATTTAACATCATTGTCTTTATTCTTATTATCATCATTTACCACATCATGATCATCATCATCATCCCTCTCTTTATCATCAGCATCTTTATACCTATCATTATTATCACTATTTACATTATTTTTAACACAATAATTATAATACTACAATC
>NW_019379909.1:1041621-1067800 GCF_000648655.2 Copidosoma floridanum | reverse complement strand
TATTATAAATTTCTTTTTTTTTTCCTATCGTTAGTATTGTTATTATTTTTTTTTATATTATCATTGTTACTGTCATTATGATTATCATTTTTAATGTTTTTCTCGTAAGCTTTAATACGGACTTTGTATGGGCTATTTTTTACCATAAGGCCATGGTTGAATTTTTTTTTGATGATTTACTACATTCATCCTAAGTTGAAAAAATTTTTTTTCTTGTTCTAAGTGACACGAGAAAGGAGTGGTATTTTAAATTTTTTGACGTTAATTGTATTGTTTTTTAAGAATTAGTATGTAAATTATAAAGAAATGTCATATGATTAGATTTACTTACATGGCAAAGGAGGTAACTTATTAGAAAAACTCTTGAATTCAGTTTAAACATTTTCTTCATTCAAATTAATACCTGAAAATATACACTTATTATTCTAAATGTACTATTTTATTGACTTTATAGAACTAGTATTTGAACAGAAGATACAGAGTACTGTATAGATTTACATTTTTTTTAAAAATTGGTCAAATGTGTATTTATTGTAGATTCTTGGTTCTATTAGGATATTAAAAAGTAACATATTCTCTAATTGAACAAAGAATGCAAAATATGTTTGTGAAAAAAGCATCTTGTAATTGAGCTATTGTGAGAACTTTGTGCTTACATAAGTCATATCAATATTATTAATGTCATCATTATGATTATCATCGTCATCACTATTATCATCACCATCATTGTTATCATTTCCATTATTATTATAATTATTATTATGATCATTATCATTATCATCATCATCATCATCATTATTATCATCATCATCATTATCATCACCATCATTGTAACCTTTATTATCATCATTATCATTATAATCATTATAATTGTTTTCATCATTATTATTATTAATACGTTTAGTATTATCATTATCATTACTGATATCATAATCATTATCATCATTATTATTATAATTATCTATAAAGTTAAACTCATCATCTTAACTATAATCATTATTGTAAGCTTTATCAACATCGTTGCTATTATCGTTAGTAAAATCATGCTAATATCATAATTATGGTCATTATCATTATTCTTATTATCCTTATTATATTTATCATCAACATCGTAATAACTACTCTAATAATTATTATCATTATAATTACTATCGTTATAATCATTATAATTATCATTATCATCATCATCATCACCATCATCATCATCATAATCACCATTATCATTATCGTTATTTTCATAATTAACATGATTATGCTTATCATCATTCTCATTATCATCAAAACTTTTATCATTATCATCATCAGTATCAACTTAATGATAATAATAAAAGTCATCATGATTATCATTTTGTTGTCGTTATTTTTAATCTCATAATCGTAATGACCCTCAGCATTATAATCATCATCGCCATAACCATCGTTATGATTATCCTCGTCGATATTATCATCCTTATTATCATCATTATCATCATCATTATCAACATCATTGTCACTGTAACTATTAAAATTAAAAAACTATCTTTGTCACTATCCGTATTATTATCATTCTAATTATTATAATCATAATAATTATAATTAACGTCAATAGTAATTATTTAAATTATTATAACCATTATTTGTATTATTAACAAAGTTATCATTATCATATACATTATGATAATAATCATTATCATTATCTTGTACATTATTATTATAATCATTCTCTTTGTCATCATTATTATAATTATTATCATTGTCATATTCATCTTCATTATTTTTATCATCATTATCATCTTTACCATTTATTATAATTATTATCATTATTATTGTCATCAACAGCACTATGTTATTCAAAATTATAGTCATTTTAATAATTATTACAACTATTATCATTATCATCATTATCGTCATCATCATTATCTAAATCATCATCATAATCATTATCGTCTTCATAATTATTATAATCATTTTTAGCGTCATTATTATCCTCATCATTGTCATAATACATTGCAATATTGTCATTACAATCATCGTCACCATAATCATCCTTATTATAATTATAAACATTATATTTAANTCATCATCATCATCATCATCATCATCATCATCATCATCATCATCATCATCATCATCATCATCATCATCATCATCATCATCATCATCATCATCATCATCATCATCATCATCATCATCATCATCATCATCATCATAGAAGTTCTTAGAGATAAACTTTTTTTTCCTAAGTCTGATAATTTGATAACGCGTCATAAGACAATAGTTTAAAATACTAAACGATGCGTGAGGGTATTTGTTTGCAGCTGCTTTACGATGAAGGGAAAAGAAAAATTTTAAGTTATACGTAAAAGCAATTTTGCTCTCGTCAACAGCTGACAATACTTGAAGTTTTTTTAGCACTTTAAAAATGTTATGGATCAACAAAATTGCACACTTTGAACTTTGATAAATGCTTTTTAGTTTAGAGACTGAAAGTTTATTGAATATTCTCGATGGGCTTAGAATTAACCTTTTTACTTAGACACAGTGTAAGTGACTTCTGTATTTTCTACTATTAATTAAGGTACTAAAAAGTTTAAATCTTGAATTTATACAATATTCTTAACTTAAAGATACTGAAGCCTTTGCTATTCCCTATAGTAAAAAAATTTGTCTTAATATTATAGTGCGTCTGATAAAATCACTTTTTAAGTAAGCCATAAATGTACAGAGTTTGTTAGGATGAAGCAATTATTTTTTTTATTCAAGTTTACTAGAATAGTGGGCTTTGATTGAAGAAAAAGCAGTTGGGTCAGTTATCATGCATTAATTTATTTAAATAAGAAAAAATAATTTACTCTTTAACACTACACTGCTCAGATTGATAAAGAAGATCTTAGATTTATAATAAAGAGAAAATAGTATTAAAAATTGTAAGGCTCAATTTAAATCAAAACCCTGTTGAGAGATGAAATGATTGTCTTACTGTTATAATTTTTTTTTCTTATAATATATCTTTCTCACTTTTTATCACTAAATTTTAATATATACCTCCATGACGTGGGAATAACAACACATCAGCGATTATACTGTCTTACGCAAAGAGGTAAGTTAAAGGCAATAGAAAAGTTTCTAGGTAGCTTTTTTATATGAATAAATACACAAAAATGTTCACTACAGCCTCATGTGAGAGACTCCTCAAATACAGTATAGCTAACAGGGTATGCTTTTACTTGCACACAATATACTATGCTTGTATATAAAATCAGATGTTGAACAGCTATGGTCTATCTACAACGTGAATGCTATTTAAAAAAAACTAATATTCTCGATACATCTAATGCACTTGATAATATTGCTACGTAAGCTTATTGGAATAACATTTTTATAGAAAAATTACTTCTTAAAAAGCTTCTGCAATGTTTGCTTTAAAAGGCATGTAGCTCTAAGCATGTAACTCCAGATTTCTTCACCGTTAGTTTCAGTAAATCTTAAAAAGTGGTTAAGTTACTGAAAATAGCAGCAAACAATTTTTCAAATACAAAGAGATCATTTCCGTACAACTATTAGATTAAAAGATCCAGTGCTCTGTACTCAAGCCATTATGACTCAAAGAATCATTAGTTATCTGTTAAATCAGCCTAAAGGCAGCCTGGAGACTACTTTGGAAACGATCGCTCGCAGCAGTTTCTCTGAGCCTTATGCACGTTTTCATCGCGTTATTTCTTATTCAATTGCCTTGCGCTTTGGCTCAAAAGGTCCTTGGCTTTCACTCTTTGGCAGTGATAATGATTAATTTTATTTTCTACGTGGAATCTGTTTGCTTGTGTCATTTCATAACCAGTCTAGTACGTTATATCCATATACGAGTATAGTTACGAATTATTTCAAAACTTTTTTCTTGGCCTACCACCCTTAAGTTCTAGTTGAGACTTGCTTCGTTGATTGTGGACACAAATTTAATTATGAAATTGACTCTTCCACTCAGCCTTTGAGTATTGATAAGGGAGTAACGGGACCATTAAGTAATGTTGTAATCAACTCTTTTTCGTTGGTAGAGCATAATGAGCTCCTTGATAAAATTCAGTATGCACCAATTATTCATGACTCAAATACAAGCTAAAATTTATCGGAATGTCCGAAAATAAAAAATAAAAATTTCAAATATACTGGTTGGAGCTTTACTCGATACAGATTGTAAGGTCACATATATATCAGCGCCATTTTTTGAGAAGTATAAGGTAGTATTTAGAAATTGTTTATCTTTCTCTATGTTGGAGGTACTAGCAACGGATTTTGTCGGAGAAAAACCAGCACGAATCAAACGACAAATTGGTAGCGTTATTTAAGTTGTAAATCATGAATTAACACTTGATTTTTTTGTTACCTCGTGGTTATTACGTGACTGCATCATACTTGTCGATAGACGAAAGGGCATGGAATAAGTTGTTGATATAAGAAAAAATATCCTAAAAATTCACACAGAACATTGTTTTGAATTAGTGCCATTTTTTAGCGATTAATCTTCAGGCAACGATGTGATACGTATCCGAAATAAATATTTTACCAAATTTAAAGATTCATAATCGTCAAATAACGAAATTAAAGACAATTCAACTGATGTTCCAAGACTATCAAGTAAAGACAAAAAGTCCCTCCGGTCTTTACTCATAAAATATTGTCTTATTTTTTTCAAAAATCCGAGAATTTATGGTTCACATAAACACAGTCTTATTGTAAATGACTTTTTTTTAAATGGTTTTTTTTTTTTTTTTTTTTTTTTTAATTTTTTCGATGCCAATTCGTTTGGTGGGTCAAGTTTATGATGAAGTTAAGAGCATGCTTGTGTGAGGTATGATTAAATGTTCATATAGCCTATTGATAAGCCCATTACGATCAGTTGTTAAAAGTAATAGGACTATTTGTTTTTATCGAGATGCACGAGAACTTAATAAACGTCGACAAGATTAAGATAATGGTTCCCTTGACGTCAAGTGCTTGGTCTGTTGAAAGCTCCAAAGTAAATTAATTTTTTTAATCAATTTTATTATACATAAAAGCAAATCGAATTAAACATTGGTACACAGTACTTAAGGAAGCGTAAAAAAATACAGAACCAGTGGACAGTGGGTGCTTGGGTACCCAAGTATTAAGTTATAACTCTATAAAATTATATGGCAAACAATATAATTATGAGTATAAAAATACCTTCTATGAAACAATATTGTGTACGAAGGTGGTGCAATTATCGTGGAAATTAGTGTACCTACGTAAAGTGGGTGTGATTTTGATTTATTTTTAATGAGTTAACGATTATGAACAATATACGACGGCACAATATAATAAAAATAATATATAGCCTGACTAGTCCAAGACTGTGCACTTTCATTAAATCTTCCGGTGATTTTAGAACAACATTCTACTGCCTACGCTAATTACATCTGTAACGTCACGCTTACATCCATCACGTACGATTCCACACTCATTTCTCGTCTATATTTAATACCAAAAATATGATTGTATACAGAAAATTAAGAAAAACCATCCTGTAGTATAGTTTTTTTCAATAGGGTAGTATTGCATTCCAGTGAATGTCCCTTTAGGACGTTCATCACACGTAAGTTTTTTTGACAGATATTATTTGAACGTCAAACATATACTGAAATAGCATAAGAAATACCCACGAACATTGCAACTCGTTTGACTGTACCATTATTTTATACATAATACATTTTTAAAAAATGGATGTTTAACATGTAACCATATAAAAAAATTACATCAAATGTCATTTATATGATTTGTAGAAATCTCTTAATTTTTTGGGTACAAAAGATTACTTTTAGAAAAACCTCTCAAATTTTCAAATAGTCACACAAATTAAATTTCAAATAAATTTAGAAAGAGGAAATGAAGTGTGCGTGAAGGCATGTATTTGAGTACATCCACATAAGAAAAAGAACTAGTAGCTTTACTGTACACATTAGCGTTCCTGTCATTTCTCTGAACTTTCCCCCAAAAACTATGTAAAGAACGTCTTTAAGTCAAAAAATCACTCCAATCACAAATAAAACAATTTTAGAACAATAAAGTACAATAAAAATTAATTATTGTATTTGTACAGTACAAAAAATTACTAGTAATATTTAAAAATTTTGAAAAAGTATAAAATAATTGTATAAAATTATTCATTTATTTTAAAAGTAACAAATTAAATACGTAAGAATAAATGTATGTTCACTTATCAGGGTATATAATCCTCATGCGGGCTCGACGAGAGAGAGAGAGAGAGAGAGAGAGAGAGAGATATAGAAACCACATATGTATCGTACTCCGTTTCTTTTTCAAGCGGTGCTGGGATTCAACTGGGAGCTCGAGCAGAAGCCTTCTAACCTTGGACTAGAGCAGTTGAGTCTCTGAGCCCATTAGCCTGTGGATCTGCCTCTTCTCTTAGCCTTTTCGCCATTTTGCTTGTTTGTTGCTACTCATCACTGCAGTGCGGTACTTTTGTTGTCGTTGGTTGTGACTGCCATTGGGGCTTAGTTTGTACCAGATCTCTCTCTCTTGTTCGACTTCGCACGAGGTAGGCCAATATACTTATCTGTGATATTAGCCACCAGCACATCAATTGCTGAAACAGCTTTTATTATTCAATTTTGAAACAGTGCCAGAGTAACAGCTCGAATTAAGATACAAATCATTAATAATTTTATACTGTTCATGAATCATAACTTTGTTACGCGACTTTCTTCGCAAGTTAAATTATACACTGTTTTATACGTAGTCTCATATATATGCATTCTTCATTATATTGAATAAATCAGCATTTAAGTTGACAAAGAAAAAGTAATTCAAGTTTGTCGTAATCAATTCTAAAATCTCCACCTCGAGATTAGTAGCCAGCATAAATCTCACGACCCACACTAACTCCTGCTGTACGGGATATCCTCTCGATGCAGCAATTTACATACTGTTAGCATCTTCCACTGCGTATATCAGCTCTCGACAAAACAATTACCGAGTTGGAAGAATGCTCTGCTAAAATATAGTAAATGCCTAGTTTTCTTAAAAAACAAAAAAAATTATTTGATTAAATAAATTGTTTATTTATTTAATTTATTACTAAACCAAACAAATTAATTAATACTCAGTAAAAATTTGTAGGAATAATAAGTTACAAACTTTAAGATAACATGAAGTAATTCATTTATCTATGTTGGGCCTGCTCATAGCAGAATAGGTAAGGGCCGTAGCCAGAAAGTAAGAGGTTGGGGGTTTGAATCTATTTGAAAACTATTTTTTTTTCTTTTTCTAAAAGTGGTTGAAAGAAACAGAAATTAGATTCATAAAATTTAAAATGTGCGGCACACTTTTTCTAAGGGTCAAAATCTGAAATCGTTAATTTACCCCCACGCATAACGCGCCTATAGAAGTATTACTTCAAAAAGGTTGGGATTCCAACGTTTCGTCCTAGATCGTTGGCTTATCTCTTCTGCGTAGCTATGCCAAAGATCTTAGCCACAGATGTACAGTGCACATAATGACGATTTGCGTATCTACTTGCTGCGAATAGCTATGAAGGATAAGTGCTATTTTTCTCTCAGGTATAATAAGGATTCAAATCCCATTATTTTCCTATACCTTTCTTCCGCTCCACAAAGTAGTGTGTACTTATGTTGAATTAGACTTACTTAGAAATGTGAGTTATTAATCATCCGAGATCACTTAATATGCCATGTGTATGTTATAAAGAAATACACGGTATTTAATGTCTTCAAAAGCAGAAACGATTGTCTTACCAACCCTGATATTGAATGCAAAATTATAATCAACGCTTTTAAATTAATTATACAAAACTTACTCTAGGTATTTATGTAAACAATAATCTTGTGTTTAAGAAAAAATACTAATTTATTGAAAATTCAACATAAATGATAAATACTAGTGATTCCTAATTATGTACAGAGCTCTTGCTCAAATAAATTATAATAAGTAATTTGTTCTCGTTTGCTTAAAAAAAAGACAAATGATAATTCGGAAACTTTAGAATTGCCATGCTTGAAGCTTCTTTATTAAAAAAACTTGGATTCCTATAGCACTATTTAAGTGATTACCTGACGAGTTATCACTCGAGAGTATTTATAATGGACACGGATCTTTATCTAACAACAAAGACTCATCACTTTCGATTTTCCAGCAGAAGTCATGAATGCTATTTGTGCGTCTTTCAAATATTGAATTGCCAAAAAATTATCTATCTTTATTTTTACTGGAAGCCAATCTTATAGCTAAGAATATTTGTGTAAGCAATGCGTATTTTGAATGCGGACTCTGACGGTAAGAGTCAAGCTACTTGCAGCCAGCTCTCCATCATCGAGAATAATAAGGAATGACTGAAAGTATTATGACGTATGTTTTCTTCACTTTAGTTAGAGCTGTGACAAAAATGATCTTGGGTTTAAAAAATTTGCAACCACTAGCTTGTGTACCAAAAAATTTAATAAGACATAAAGGGTGTACACTTTTGACTACTCCTATTTTCTTGGAATGTTCTTTATGTATTTTGGCAACTTAGATGGGCGTCATAGTGAAAAATGTCAGTGTTATGATTGTAAGGTTATTCGATTGTCTTTGCGAACGTTAAAATAGTTAACGGTATCTTTGTATCTGCTTTTACATAAGTGCCTCGGTTTTCATCACTGTATATAAATCCTACATAGGGAGAATATTTGGAGTGTCTTAAACTTGCTCTGTCCTTTTGGCTGCAAAATTTATATTGTTCTCTGTAGTCAAACCCAGGTCTTAGAGATTGCAGTAAGAATAGAGATCTAATGAGTGTATAGCTAAGGCTTGTTTGGGCTAGTTTTAATATTGAGTCATAAAAAATTCTTAAAGTAAAAACTACATAATAAATAATGAGGACTAAAAGGGATACCGTTATACCTATTCAAAGTATTATTACTGCTATGATAATGTTTGTCTGAACTCTCAAATTAACTTGTAGATATGTTTGTAGTTGGGGTGTATACGTACAAGCATAGTTTAAAACTTTTTCTAGCTCAAATTTCGTGAGGGTAAGAGGTGAAATGATAATAGTACTATTTCCGTATTAATTGGTTGTAGAGTCGAAGCATTTTTCTGCATCTGTATTGCTGCATTGAAAGTCTGCTTTTATAATGTCATATCTAGTAGATGATGGGTGACATTTATTTTCTCCGCAAAAGACTGCGATATTAAATTTATTTTGTGTCGGAAAAAGCCAATGCGAGCAGCTGATATTTTCCAATGAAAGAAGTCCATCTTGTTGCCTCCTGAAAAGTGTGAAAAAATAGATACAAAAATTTAAAATTCCAAAATAGCTGTCCCCAACATAATGACAATTTATTTTTAAAGCAAACTTTTTTAAGAAGTACAAAGAAATGTTTGCTAAATAAAGATGTGGAGCTTAAATTTGTATTATATAGTCGAAGTATAAAAAATATTTGAATCAGACAATAAAAGTGCATTGAAACACGAAAAAACCTGTGTATGGGTAGTAGAGGGTGGTTGAAAAGGCAAGAAAAATTGAGTGGAGGGGCAGTAGGAGGACTTTATCTCATATTTATTAGATTAAAATAACGTAAGAATAAAACAAGGTTCTCCCTTATTTGTTGGGGGCAGTGGGGCCAAACAAGATTCTTTGGAGCGATTACATTAAATTCCCCGTGAATTTAACTGTATAATTTAGAAATATACNCCTATATATATATATTTCTCTTATAACAGGCTTTACTGTTATTTTTCGGTAGCTTGGTGGGCTTCTAATATTATTCCTTCCATTTCCTCAGTTTTTTCCGGTCATTCATCGGTGTCAGACGTAGTAGATTTGTAAGAAAACTCCAAATTGCTTTCAAAGGGTAAATGGACCAACTATTTAAGCTAAATAAGGCGTACCCACAAATGATCACGTATTAAATCAATTTTATGGTTTTACAAGTTATAATTATTGTTATAAAAGTGGCGTCTGCTGAGCTGAAAGAACCAAGTTTGGCACATATTTCGATCAAAGTATTCTTGGAGAGTGTTTATAGAAAGCTTCCGTTAAAAGTGTGTAAGAGTCAAGATTATTATGTTTTTTCTTTATACTTACTGAAACTCGATTTTGTACTGCTGACTGTTTAGAAGGAAGCATAATAAAAAGTTTTATTTTTCTATATCATTATCTGAATAAGTACCGCTGTTCGCTAAGTTGATAGAGCTGAAGTATTTTCAAATTTGTTTCGTGTAAAGCTTCAGTCATTGCTATGTAACTTGCAGTAATATTTTGTACCATTTTTAATCAAAGTAAAACATTACTGAAAGTACCGTATCGCATTTTATTTTAGTGCCGTACTTTTTAAGTACGTTTGTGCATAGTGCTAATAAGTACGCTTTTTTATTTCAAAAAATCGTATCTATTTTCCCAACTAAAAATATGATGCAGCCTGGGCCAGCCGTAAGTTAATAAGCGAAACTATTAGATAAAATGATAGCAATTTTAAGTGCCTTCCTGAATTTTTTTTGTATTCAAACTGTTTCAACAATGCGCCCTTGTATAATTCTTTCATTTGTTTTTTTAAGCATTTTTCTAAAAAGATACATTTTTAATTAACAAATGGAAACATACCTATGTTATTAATATCGCCATTTCTCTCTCCAAAAAACTTGTGTTTCCAGGCATCTGTTGATGAAAAAGTTTTAAGGTGCTCTGTTTTAATAAGCGCGAAAAAAGATGGGCTTACTGTATTTATGTTTTTCAACGTGTATGATACATGGTATGATTCAAGTACGTACAATGATTATAACACTTTGGGCTTTGGGTCAAGGTGTTAAATAAAAGTGATTGGTCGATTTTTTTCAATTTCTTGTTGTAAAAGTACCTCTTATGTAGGGTAACCTTATGCGTCTGTTGTCAGTATTAATATTTTTTTGAAGTCAGGGTCGATGAAATTTGGAGGTGAGCTTATTTCAACTCTTGAAATTTCAAATGCTACTTGAGTTCCTTTGCTCCATGAGAACTCTTAATTTTTTTTGGTAATATTTTTTATTTAAAGGTTTTGTTGTCTTTCTAAGGTATTTTATAAATGTGCAGTAGTAGCCTAATGATTCTAAAAAATTTTAACTATTTTTTAGATTTTTTTGTCTGGGGAGTTCTTTAATTGCGTCAGTCTTTTTGAGTTCAGATTGGAGTTCTTGCCAATTATGTTTCCAAGGTTATTTATTTCTCTATTTATAAGCTTGCACTTCTTCGATTGTAAATAAGCTATTTGGCTTCTCTTAACTGTTCTAAAAGCTAAATAGTTATTTCACAGTGCTCATCAAATTGTTGCAAATAAGAACATGCATATTTTACAAATAAAACTACTCCCTCAATGCTTAAGATTAAGGCGGTTATGAATGCGGAGAATATTAGTGCTCTTGTTTTCAATCTAAAAGAGCATATTTGATAACAAAATAGCCCTAGAACTCTCATACAGTCTGTTTTGTGTCTGTGTTTATCTTTAACTCTGATTTGGTGATAGCCAACTTTCAAATTGAAAATTTTAAACCATTTAGATAGAAAAATTTCATTTTATATGTCTGCTAAGTTGGGTATGGGGTAGTTATAGTCAGGTATTACATTATTCATTATTGAGTTTACTCATGCAGTTTACAACTTCATACCTTTTTTGTTTGTCAGGCACTGACGTTTTTGGTATGTACAAAATACGGGAGGTTGCTAAACAGGCTTTGTTTTAATAAAGGTACCTACTGTTAGAGGAATGCTTAGCACGATGTGGTCTGTAGCAGGTAAGCTTTTTTTTCATGGTGAAATCTGTCTGAATAGTTGACTATTATTTTTTAACGGTTGCAAAATTTTTTATCTTCATATGTTAGAAGCATTAATTATTTAAAATTTTTTATTTACGTACTATGATATTCAAGTGCATTGATATACTTAAGACGTTCTTATGTTTGATGCTTGTAGAATTTTTCTATGATAATGTTTGTCTGAACTCTCAAATTAACTTGTAGATATGTTTGTAGTTGGGGTGTATACGTACAAGCATAGTTTAAAACTTTTTCTAGCTCAAATTTCGTGAGGGTAAGAGGTGAAATGATAATAGTACTATTNTATATATATATATATACACATTTATAATCTGTTTCTGCATGATTCGTTAGTATTAGGAAATCTTAGAGAAAGGTCCAAATGCTGAGCGTACTGGAGGTCCTAACTTCTGTAAAGAAGTAATTTTTCTTAATTTAAGAAATTTTGCATAGTGTATATTTCGTATTGCTTTTATTTTGAATACAATTTTGCGTGTTTTCAGCTGTGTTTGTTCTCTCAGATAGAGTGTCGTTATGATTTTTGACAATAGGGCAATTGCCAGCGGTTCTGCGCATTTTTTTTCAATGTTTTAATTTTCATCAATTTTTAAATTTGGATATTTGATAATAGCTGGTCTGAAATTTATAGATTTTTTTTGTCATGATTGTCTGAATTCTAAATTTTTAGAATTAAGACTTTAAAGTTTGCTGCAGAATTTTTTGCTTCTTGATTTCAGATTTATGATTTTGAAATATCACTTTTCGTTCGATGGTTGGGATTTTGGAGATTCTTGATACTTCTAGATTTTTTGTATTTTGATTCCTACTGAATTAGGGTTTCTCGATTTTCGAAGTATCAGAGAGGATGTGTTTTCTTATTAAAAACGTAAAAAGTTGTATTGAATATTCGTGTAGGAACAGAACTTTACTTTGTTTTGAGGAATTTTTCGTTTTTTTTTCTGATTTTAACGAATATTGCGATACTTTAGAATTTTAAGTAGTTTTTGTAATTATAACTTTTTACTTGACACGTGCAAAGTATTTATTTTCTGACAGACCACATAAGAAAGACATCCGTTATGGTGTACAATTTAAAGAAGTATTTATGGAAGTTTTGTATGGCATATCCTTGAGTTACAATTTTTCCGTTCGTTACATCTTTCAATTATCACACCAATTATTGTCTGTTTAGGAAAAATGTCACTTTTGATGTACTGGTTTCTTGTAAGCTATCCCTCTGGAAAAAACCTAAGTTGTTTTCTAATGCATCTTGCTTAACTTAATCGTTATTTTTTTGATTTGTTCAACCACGAATGTCCTTTACTAAGTTAAATGCTAGTTGCTGCGTGTTATAGTTTTGCACATAATGCTTTCGTTAAAATGAAGGAGGATAACACTTTTTTTTTGTTTCTAAGCTACTAACTAACGTCTTATTTGGTGCCATGTTTGTTTGGATCCAAACATGTTTGTAAAAATTGCTTTTTTTCTAATGGTCTCAAAGATAGTAGAGGTCCATAATATTTAACATGAATAATAATGTAATGAGTATTATAACAAAGCAATGTAAGCGACTCCTTATAGAGCTGAGCTTTCTAGCCAAAGTGCTAGACTTGTAGCTGAAGGCTGAATAATTTTACATTACTTGGCATGAGCCCTTTCTTCGAGGATCTCGATCCTTGATGTCACTGTTGGTGTCTCGACGACTTGTGATTTTGACTTAATACTATTTTGGCATATAACCATGGGAATCAGACGGTTATTTTTAAGGTGTACAACTGTGAATTACAAGTAATATTTAGTACAAGCACTTTTAAGTTATCGTGTAATTAGTTTAAGGGTGCAATATGTGTGTTTCTTTTTCTTTCTCTCTCTCTCTCTTTTTTTTCTTTCTCTCTCTCTCTCTCTCCCTCTCTCTACATATATATACAGAAGTGGGACCTTATCCCCCTACGCTTTACGCACAGAACTGCCAATTTTTAAGTAACAGTTGCATACTTAATTTTTTCAGTTAATCTTTTGAAATTGAATGGATACAAAAGTCGTGCACTTTAACACATAAATAAAGTTTTATATTCAAAAGACAAATTAAGTAAAAAGTGACGTTTACTTACACCAAAAAAACTGATATAGAAGAAAACAGTATTATAAAAAAAAATATTGTTTTTTGTACCCAAATGTTCAATTTACTGTAGAGTAAGTTGTAGATCAAATCATGATTTTTACGTTTATATATGATTGAAAAGATAAATTTAATTTCATTTTTACCCCAGTAAGCTTATACGCAACATTTCTATGTGAAACATGAACTAATTATTTGAGTTTTCGTGGAAAAAAATTTTTTTCTATGGTATAGAATGGTAAAACATCAGTATTACTGTAATAAAAAATGACCAATCGTAGAAAGTTTCGTTTACCATTACCATAAATATCTTAAAAGTTTATTGTTGAAATTTGAATGTAAGAAAAAAAACTAAAAGAAATAAATTTAATTATATTGGACAAAGCTTCTATGATCCCAAAAAAATTTTCAAAAAAGATCAAAGAACATTGCGTTATTTACATAATACTAATATCGACTTTGGTGATGAATTAATCATTTTAAAAGAAAATTTTAGACGAATTCTTCTTGTTTGAAAAAGTAATAAGAGGATGATTGTACAAAAAGTATTAAATCAATATATCTTTAAATATTCTTACGTATTGTTAAACAATACTTTAATATTCGTTTAATCAATAGAACATCCTCAAATTCATCAACTTCAGCTTTTGTTATATACAGAAAATGTTTTTCTGTGGTCCATGCGTTTTCCATGACTGTTAATAAATCTCAATGTTAAATTTTTAATGATATAAAATTGTATTTGAAAAAACCACTGTTTTTTCCTGGTCAATTATACGTCACGTTATTAAGTTGCAAAAATGAAAATGAAATTTATACTTGAATAAAAAAAAATGATAAAATGAAAATAAAAAATTTGTTTAAAAAAAAAGCATTTAACGTAAATTGTTCAAAGATAGATAAGAAATTCGATTTTTTTGCATTTGCAAAAGTATTAAATTGTAGGTTATACTATTGCACAAATCCTTGAAACAAAAAATCAATATATAAAATTAATGGAATTATCTTCGAATATTGTATTACACGTATTACATTATGAGGTAAATTCTAATAATTATTTTATACTGCTTACGTTTATGGAAAAAAAAAAATTTAATACTGTTTTATTATACGTAGATATTATTATTTGATATACTGTCCCGTTTAATTTCATATCTTGAATTAAAAGAAGTTCCTCTTGAATGACTCATTGATTTTGAAGTATTGAATTTGTATCATTTTTGTGACATTTGGTTTTTTATTTTAAGCGTTGCGCATTATCTAGGTTGGGGACAAAATGGTATGTTTTGTTAAAATACGTAACATATTTTTATATAGAAACAAATAATTTCTATCGTTTTTGTAGTAAATAGGGCTACCAGTGAGATCCGTGACTTAAATATTCTATATAATCATTCATTATTTCATATTTTATAATGCAAATTTTTCACGTATTGAGAATTTAAAAAAAAAAAATACACGCATGGTATAGCACTACCTCAACGGTAGTGTAAAAATGTGTTTACAGATTATATAGATGAAATGATTTCTAAGGAAGTGGTGAAAACTGTAACTGTCGTATTCTTAAAAAGTGTAGAAAGAGCTGAGAAGAGGGGTAAAAAAAGTAGTTTAACAAAAAATTACATGATATTCCACATACGTTTACCTTGCTTAAAGATACAGCTGAATAGTGGCTGGAGGTAGTTCCTTAAAGTAGCGAGAGAAGTTTATTAGATCATCCTGCTGTATGATTGTACAACAGTGGAGAGGTCTTAAGTAATGCTAACGCGGTTTCGGGGTAAAACAAAAGCCACGCGGGATAGGTGGTCTACTAAAAAAAATCCACTGACTCCCACACTACCGCTGTCCCTGTACTATGCCTCAATGTATTTCTCCTCCCACCACTAAGAAAAAAAAAACTGCTACTTCTACACCTACTACTACTACTACTACTACTACTACTACTACTACTACTACTACTACTACTACTACTACTTCTACTACTACTACTACTTTTATTACTACTACTACTACTACTACTACTACTACTACTACTACTACTACTACTACTACTACTACTACTACTACTACTACTACTACTACTACTACTACTACTACTACTACTACTACTACTTCTACTACTACTACTACTACTACTACTACTACTACTACTACTACTACTACTACTACTACTACTACTACTACTACTACTACTACTACTACTACTACTACTGCTACTACTACTCCCGGGTCCCGGGTGGGGTTTTCGCTAGTTTCTCCATACCGGGCGCTTCCCCGGGGGGCGGATAGGAGCATCCTCTAAAAATATGAGGTGACGATGGGCAGCTGGGGAGGCTCCCTGTGGTGGTGGTCGGGGGCGTGGATCGGAAGGCGTGTGTGGCGTTGGCGTGTGTATCTGCGGCAATGTAGACGGGGGACTAGTGCCCCATGCCTCCATCGGTGTGGATGCATGGGCCGGCTCGCTTGTGCTCCTTGTTATTCGCTTTTTGCTGCTTCCGTAGGTGGCACTCCATTGCTTGATGCGGGCCAACAAAAACTAGCACCCGTCGTGTATAGAAGTAAGTGGCGGTTAAAAAATTCTTCTCAGATACATGCATCGAACACTCTCACTAAACAAACACAGGGACACTTACGGATTGTTCGGGGTTGCGTGTGGCAGGTCCTTTTCCGGGCTTACGTTGGAGGCCTGGTGGCGGGTAAAGCTGGATAATGAGGCCCAGGTAAGTCTGGGTAACCAAATCTGATATAGCTGTAAGCCTCATAAACAAAAAAAAAAAGTGGTAGACCAACTAATCTAGGCTTATTACCACTGAGGAGGCTATATGGCGGCACCTTACTGCCTTACGCCAGCCCGTTTTGTTGGGTTGTCTACGCGGTCTCGAGACTGTACACCTGCCGCTCCACTCGCTGGGATGACCGTTGTGTACTAACAAATACATATATTACACATGAACACCATTCTTACACTTGTTACTCAACGCTAGGGCAGTCTCCGTGGGTGGGACTGAGGGAGAGTGGCGACTCCCGGCCGGCCCGAGCAAGTAGCGGTTTTCTCTGGTAACAGAGAGGGCTGCTGCTCTGGTTTTAACCCTTTCTAAATACTTAGTTCTAGAAAAAAAATGTAGTGCTGGCCTTCGCGGGTCAGTACGATATTGAAATAGATGGCAATATAAAAAACGTCGATGCAAAACCTGTACCCCAGGTGGTAACTTCTCTGAGTGAATCCGCCGGCAGTTTCGATCCACTAAAAGCCCAGGTGACTGACGCAGGCCCCACGGATTCAAGGGGGGGGGGGGCCACAAAGACGTGTGTCATGGCCAACAGGGACTGCTAAATGTTCCATGGCCTTTCCTTACAGACAAAGCACGAAGAGGAAGCCTGTCGAGTATAGGCACTAACGACACTGATCTTAGCAACGTGTCGGTATTTAGCCACCAGACCCAGGAAGAGCTTGCCTCCTTAGAAGAAAGTGTCACTAGGCTCGGAGTAAAGTGAAAGCAAGTTGCTGATAAAGTCCAATCAGCAACGAATGATATTGCAGAGACGCTACAACTGATTAATGATAAGTACGGCAACACAGCGAACGCTGTTAAAAATGGGCTCAAAGAGGCGCTTAAGCATCTTCAAGAGGCAGAGGTGCTAAGAAAAGGATGTCTTACTGAAGAAAATTTGTATATCAACTCTTGGAAGTCGTCATTTTAATCCCTGCAGTGAAGGGAAAAAAGGCGAGATAATTTCCGACGGCATGTACAGAAACGAACCCTAAACACTGCCTTAAAGAAAATAGAACGAAGTAAGAGAAACAGGAGCCCATCGGACAGCCCTGAGAAACGCCAGCAAGCTATGTCTTCAAAGAAAAAGAAAACAGGCAGTGGCAAACAAGAAGAAATTCCACTGAATGACAAAACAAGCCGGAAGAAAAGAGTGGACGCCACAACTACAGTAGTAGTAAAATAGCTGAAGGACAGACTTTTGCAACGGTGCAGAAGACTATAAAGGCGAACTTTGACCCCGATAATGCTAAAGTGGCAGTCCAAAGTGTTGTCACTACAAAAAAAGGAGACATACTTATTAAAACCAAAGGTGTAGAGAATGCTACTGCATTCTCACAGCAAACTGAAAAGTCGGTAGCCAGACAGAGTACTGTCAAAATGAGCGACAGAAAAGTGACATTAGAGGTCAGAGACCTAGATTCCATTGTAGAGGAAGATGAGGTCAGAGAGGCTTTCGCTAGGACTTTTGGACATCAGAGCCTGGAGCCAGAAGTTGCTGTCTTAAAGCCAAATGCCAGAGGACAGAGGCTGGCTTAAATAAAGGTGGACGAAGCATCTGCCAGACAAGTAGAAAAGGAAGGCAGGTTACGAGTTGGCTTTGTAAGCTTCCGAATTCGAAGAAGAATTGAAGTAACAAGATGTTACAAATGCCTGGGATATGGACACGTCTCCGGCAACTGTGAGAACGAAAACAGATCCAAGCTTTGCTTCCGGTGTGGAAGCTCAAACCACCGGAAAAAGAGTGTCCAGGCCCAGCACGGTGCTTCCTTTGCCCAACAACGGACAACAAGCACGAAGCAGGCAGAGAAAGCTGCCCCATATTTAGAAGAGCCCTAAAAGAGGCCAGGCATAAGGCCTAAGCAGGATTGCAATAAAGCAAAAAGGCCTTGAGTTGAAAGGCAGGCTAATGTGGACCCACGCTACGCTGGGTACTTTCTACCTATCAGCAAGGGAAAGCATCAAGGTTATAGTGGTGCTTGCTAGGTAAGTGGCCAACTATGGAGCGCTAGACTGGGTGATAGTTCTCAGGGACCCCGAGTCCTTTTTAGGACTCAAGAGGATCAGCACCTCTAGCAATCGGCGGCGAGTTAGCTTGTTAATGCTGTGAGACGCGATGGTCTATCTGGTGGCGCTACCCTGAAGTAATGCTGACGCGATTCCGGGATGGATCAAAAGCCACGCAGCATGGGGGGGGGGGAGCTTAGTGGGTATGGGTGGTCTAATAAAAAAAATACACTGAGTCCCTTTTACCGCTGTCCCTGCGGTGTGCCTTAATGCCTTTTTCCTCCCTCCACAAAAAAAAAAAAAAAAAACTCCTACTACTACAGCGAATAAAAGATTCATAATTTAGACAGATCTCTGTTATTGAATAGTTATATCATAAAAGGGGTTAATAAAATAATCACACAGTGATGAGTAATTAATCTTTACACAATATAATTTAATGGTAAATCGCAAGACCGAACAAAATATTACAGTGGTACTATCTTTCAGCTCTACGCACAAGACCTAGCTAACATCAACGATAGTATATTTCTTTAGCTTTAGCTAAGTACGTTATTTCTTTATACATACATAAATTTATAGTCAATTTCACAGCCAATAAGCTGGCACGTTTTTCGATTGATAAAGTTCTTGGGGTTTTTAATGAGCCTTGCACTACCGGTAGGATTCACCTTCATTCATAAAAGAGAGGGTGTAGGTAGACTTACTTAAGCTTGACAGTCGGGCCACTAAGCATAATGCCTGGAACGTCACTTGGACAAAAATTGGATGGCTGAAGATATCTATCTCTCGACGTAAACCGGTCCCTACTTTACTATTAAGGGGATCCTTTGTCGCTTTGTCGATAGAAATCCAATATTCGTACTCGTCCTTCAATATTTTTTTTGACTTACCGTTGCCAGAACTTACTTGTTCTGTTGGTGCACCACGTGCGAAAGAGCCTGATTTTTATTACCTGGCTCTCGGACCCCGTTTTCTTATCTTTTAGTTTCTCTTCATTTTCCAGTAATCAAGAGAGAGGAACTTCCTCTTCATTACTGCGCTCACACACACACGGACGAACTCATTATGAGTACAACACTTGTATATCATAAGTTGTTCTATTAACTTTAGCAAAACGTGTTGCTCTTATGTATGGGTTAAACATTGATGTTGAGATCTAGTATTGAGAAACCGTCGGTTATTCTCACGACATATGTTAAAACATTATTCATTTCTTGATCAAAAACGGCAATGGCTTTATTTTTCTAAATGGCTGTTATTATTCGAGCAGCATCAACATTGACAGCTATTAAATCTTTTATGTAAAAGATGGTGGTTGTTAAGATCGTGCCCCCAATTGTTACGTCATGGCTGTGCGACGCAACATTTACTTGCGGATATTTTGATGTGGTATGCAGCACGTAAACATTAAGTCTACTTTTGTAAATCAGTATTTAATAAAATTAAATAATTAAAAGGCATTTACCAGTACCTCAATTGCGGGGTGAAGGTTACTATGATTAACATATTCCTGGGAAAGGTGCAGCTTGAAGGCCGAGGCCAGATGTTAAATTTGTCAGGGGTAAAGTTAGAGAGTGGAAATTGTTGGTGAGCAGGCAACTGATTGATCGAGCATTAGTCTTGATCAGTGGTTGTGGCTGCTAAGTGAGGGATGCCATATGGTAGTTGTGACCAACGATAGATGGACGTTACTAGATGTTACAAACATGGATGTTGAGCAATTTTTAAACATCAAGCTGTATACTTTTTTCTGCAATCATATGACACATAACTAACATTTTTTTGATAATAACTACCGTTGCTCGGCTCCAACTACGTAAGCAGTCTTTAACAATTTCATAAAGTGCTTAACTGACAAAATCGATTGGTATTTATACAAGCACAAATGTAAACAATCGTCGATTTCAGCATTTACTCCTGCGTTTGATGTACAGTGAATACGATACACAATTTTATTAACACCAACATTAACTTATACAAAAATGAGAGAATATAAGAGATTATCGTTTTGGATGATAAATTTCTGTGTAAAAATTGCACCATAAGTATGCTTATATCGATCGAAAGTATTTAAACAGGTAAGGCTATGATTGGTTGTTTGGATTCTCAAACTGATGTGTCCTCCCTAAATGCAAGAGCTTAAAAATTACAATAACCTAATTATTATAATTGCAACAAGTATTCTTGTGCAGAATAAGAATTTTCGTTGCGGTCAATGTTGTAACACTTTGTAACTGCGTGCGCACAAGTAGCAGCTAACCAACGATCACACAAGTCAGTTAAGTTTAAAAAAATTGAAAGTTGTTGAAATATTGTAAATATGAATTTTAAAAGAATAATTTATATTTTGGTACGTAAGAATATTTTCTACTTTACTAAGTGTATTTAAATATTAGATAAGACGTAACTTGGTGGTTGATATAATTCTTTTTCTTAATCTAAATATTTAAAGATTTGAAATTCTAATAAGTAAAAAAAAAATAAAGCTGTGATTAATACATTTAATATAAAACAAACATAAGCACACAAATGTAAAATGAGATAAATTGAGATATGCAACTGCTGCATAACATAAATAAATTTTTACAGTAGTTTAACCTCAGTAAGGTGTATAACACATTACCACCACAAACAAAAAACCAAAGAGACGAATAATTTAAGTTACACATCCTCTATTTCTTGTAGTCAAAATGAGTAACAACATTATAATATAACAAAGATGAGAGGAGAACGCGTCTGGGGTGCAAGAGGAACTGAATTGGTGTCTCAAGTATTGAGAGATAGTGAGTGGGAAAGTGAGCTTGAATAAAGGCCAGAAGAATAAGCCTGATTCTAGTCCATCTGACCCTGAACGACAGCCATTCTACAGACGAGACATCCTCCAATGATGACCCTAGCCAAGCCTGAGGAGAGAGGCGTACGGTGCAGCAGGCAAGAGAGAGAGAGAGAGAGAGAGAGGCCAAGGTACCACGAAGTGTCGACTTCCCGGACGGCAGCCCTCGACGTTCCTGGTGGACGTATCTACCAGTGAAGAAGCACGGTATACGCCAAGGTATAGTGCATAGGCTAAGAGGGAACACGGTCGAAACCGTTGGCTATAGCGATAGGCGCGAGTGCAGGAGCTGAAGGATCGGGGCATAGGGCCGTGATTCAATGCACCCCGGTTGAGCCTCCGTCGAGACGTGGAGACCAATGAGTCGAGCAGAGCGTGTGAAGGAGAGAAGGGGACTGGGAGAAAGCAACAGAGGAAAAGGGAGAGAAAGAGGGTGTGTATGGGTGTGGGAATAAGGCAGAGAGGTACAGGGTGCTGGTACAGGCGTGGGATAGACTGGAGGCAAACGTTGGGACACCTCTTGGGGAGGTTATTACGACCTTTATAGGCCGCGACAGCGACCCATTCCGTGGTGCTAGAAGGCCTGGTCCCGGTCGAGAGTTGCGTGAATGAGAAAGAGAGTATTAGGGTGTGAGTATGTTGGTGTGCGTAAGCGAACATCGTCTCTCTCTGAGCGTACCACTGGCATTGTGGTTGCGATTGAGGGATCACATAAGTGTAATTGGGACCAAAGAACAGTGTTTTAGTTGCTATAATAAATTCGTAAATTTAGAGTCAAAGCCCCTCTATGCCGTTCATTTGTCCCCGACGTGAATCCCCTTTTCAGATAGATTCAGTGAAAGGAGAGACGAGATAGCGCATGATCGAGTAGAGACGTACGAGAGTGAATTATCACGGTATTTCTTCTCCAACGGTAAGTCATCTAGGGGAAGAAGAAATATACGTTATATAATGTACAAGCAACTTACGTTGAACTCCATCCCAAACCACGGAGATTGACGAGTGCCACTAACAGACAAGTATTCTTAATCTACCGTCTGTGGCAAAATATGAAAAAAACGTGTCAAGCCAGAGCATAGCTTGATCTAGTATTTTGGAGTAACGTAGCCATTCTTCCAATCGTCCTGGGGCTACTAAAACAGATTTTGCTACAACAGCAAGCCAAGGAGAATAGCACTGACGAGTTCAAGCAGCCACAACGGCCTTCTTCTCAGTGGTCATCCCAACGCCATACCCACAGAGAAAGTTTTCTCCATGCCTTTTTTCCTGACTAACGAAAAGTGGTTGGTTATCCAAGGAACGACCCAAAGATGTGATAATTCTTGGTCAGCAGCGTATCTTTCTCTAACACGGTCTTCGTACATAAACACTCTGAGGGTAAGAATCAAGCTATCCAAAGGCAGTTCTCTATCATCAACAATAATAATAAGGAATAGCTGGAAGTTTCATTTCTAGCCCTTTCAGAACCATTATAAGTATTTCCATTCCCTACTTATCATCAATCTCATCGATTCTTTTAAGGTCCACATAGGGTTAAACTACCATGCCAACAATTAAATGTTCACTACTATTTCCAGCAACGATAAGTCGACTAAAACACTTATAAAGCCGGCCACTATCAGATCAAGTCAGTTATCCACTGGCAGACGTTATGAGCGAAGTTTTTCGTTGCAAGGGTGGGAACCCTGGCAACTGGTGATTCTATATTATCCCCTTAACATTAGAAATTTAATCGGGTATCATTGATGCTCTCCAAGGTTGTGAAGGAAAAATAAACTTTAGCAAACTGGACAGTCCTTAATGGGCAAGCGTCACGAACCAATTTCTCAACCTAAGATCACCAAAACAACTAAGTCTGCAAGAAAAAGGTGCTTTAAGCACCAATGTCTTCAACTTTATACCAGAAGACGGTAGGAAAGAGCTCTACAACATGCTCCAACGCTTTGGATGTTTTTGTTTTTGTCCTGATCAGTCTGGTGCTACAATAATAGGCTAGAGAAAATGACCCTGAAGTTGTCACGTTTGCTGGAAACTTTAGTTAAGAAATAGTTTAGTTAAGAAGCTCACCGTTCCTTTTTTGAGTCACAAGATGTCAAACTACATTGCCAATAAATATATAAGAACTTAAGAAAAATGACAAAAAACAGCCATTAAAGGTTACAAAAGTCTTTACCATGCCAAAAGTCACAAGAGAGCGAATCGGTAGGAAAACTTCAAATGCATCTAATGTATACAATCTCTGGTGTCAAGAAACTGACATAGAACATTTATCGAGATTAAAGCAGCAGTATCGCAATCAACAAATAAAGAATTTATTAACTGAGGGATTAGCTTTCCATCATAACTCTCGTAGTAATCTCTTAAACCTTTCAAATTGTAAAGTAGATAGAATATGTGTTTGTATTTTTGTGGTAATAAAAAACATAAAGATTAAGCTTAAGGACTTTGTTGCTATAGTTATAAGGTTGTGAGATAAGAGAAAACAATTTATTAATGATACATTTTTTATGAGCTTAAATCTTCACAGCTTCTAAAAATAGCCCTTTTTATAGACTGTATGGAAGAAAATAAAAATTAATGGCTCTTTAGGGCCATTTATTATTTTTTGCCATAGGAAACTCATTTTACTTTTCAGCGTAATTATATTTTTTCACTTCTTACAACTAATTATTTGACCAAACAAACTGAGTGAATTTTAAACAAATATGTTTTTAATAAGAAGACTTTTGTTCCGAGAAGTGTTAAGAATATATGTTAAATTCTTAACTGAAACCATTTTACATTACATGTGAACGTATTACGGTGCTTAATTAAGTGAGTCTATAGTTACTTGAAGGGTATTTTTTAATTACTAAAATCTGCAAAAATGATTTTAATTAAAATTACAACATAGTACATCTTACCTGAAAAGTGAGATTTATAAACTTACGTTATTATTATTCATTGCAAAGCCAAAAGTTAAGAACAATGAATATGAGGCTTTTAGGCTCGTTTCTATAGTCCGTATCAGTGATGCCAGATAAATTAATATTTCCCTCAAATTAAAGCTCAGTACTTTAGAGACTCGAGAGCTGTGGGCTGGCGCAACAAGAGTACAGCTTAAAAAAGTCTTCATCTACCCCACTACCTCTACTCCTACTTTCCTTTTCAATGTAAAATATGTATGGTTAACCCAAGCCCACTTTGCCACTTAGATATAATAATAGAAAAGAATGTAACAAATAAACTTAGCACTTTTTCTATGATATAGCAAAAAGTACCATGCTTGTTAAGTTCAGAACTTCTTGCGATACAAAAATTCTGCTATTTAGGATTATTAAACGTGTTTTTTGTAACTACATTAAATAATTGATGATATATCTTTCTTAAAAAGTGCATTTGCATGAAATAAAGTCTGAATACAAGCATTCAATGATGAATACCACAAACTTTTATATAATAATACATTTGTGTAGGGGGAGAAATCGATTTAATTATTGTAGGCACAAAATGCAACTGCAGCTTTGCGCTGTTGAAATAATTGTGTGCTTATGGGCAGAAAATAATTAACTGTGTACAAAATATGCTCACGGGCCAAAAATAGGACTGTATGCCCTTTGTGAAAAAACCAGGTGTTGGTCTCGGGACCCTCAGCAGAAGTGAAGCTTCCAACTAGTTAGTTATTAAGCTCGGTGTTATGAAAATCGTATAGTGTTAGGCAATTCTTCTTATTAATTTTATGATTCAAATAGTATGTATTAAAAATATATCTGATAAGTAGGTCACTCTTGGTTATTTAATTTATTTTATATGCCGTCATGCTGTCATGTGTATCCCCTGCCATTAAACACAATTAACTAACCTATGAAGAAAGTTTTTACGCACGTGTACACACGCTTACACACGCTCCGGCTTTTCGCTATTTATATATGTTTTTATGTACCTATTTCTATATACACGGAAATGCTTGTTCTTCCTCTCTTTTTCTGTTTATTTCTGTCTCCACACCACACATTTACTTAACTTGTGATGTGCATGCGCGCTACTCTCTCCCGTTCTCCGGTACCCCACTCCCATCTCTCCACTCACCTAGTGCCACTAAAAACCAGATAGACACTTTTTTGTTTTGCCTCAGCCGGTTTTACTTAACAGTAGATTTCCAATACGTAGCTCTAAAAATTTAACTTCAAAAATGTGCGAGTTAATCACAAATTTGTCACATCACGTACTATGTTAGGCCAATTTACACACTACCCTTGAGATACTGCCTCCATTACGGTAGCTTGTTTTAGTTGCAAATACACCAAAAGATAAGATTTGTCTTGTTACGTTTTGAATTAAAAACTCAAGATCATCTTTAACAACTGTACGCATACTTATAAAGATGTACTGGTAACGTAAGTACCTTTGCCAAGAGCTATATCTTAACTTTGTCTCCTACCATATTAAATAAAAAAACTTTTTTATGCTATATGCAATAGAAAATATTAGTCATTACCCAAGTAGAGAGAAAAATTCATTTTAATTGTACATACTAGCATAAGAAAATTAAAACAACAAACCAGGGGGGATAAATGGGTCATGGGACATTTGTTTTATTTCCTTTATATCTTATTCATTTATTTAATTTTTTGTTTTCATTTCTTGTTTAATTTTATTTCATTTAAT
>NW_019379909.1:1017103-1040872 GCF_000648655.2 Copidosoma floridanum | reverse complement strand
TTAATTAATCTAATATTACATTTTATGACTTTAAAAAGAATTGTTTTTTATTTCCATTATGATATTTTTTTTGTTTATTGAATTTTTTTTTGTATTTCATTTTTAATGTCATTTTTTTTATTCCATTGTATTTCTCTTTCATTTGATTTCTGTTGCTTGGGAGTGTGAGGGGGATTGGTGGGAAAAGGTGTGCAGAAGAGTAACATGGCATGGTTGGCAGATATACATATATAGTGGGGGGAGGGGAAGTGTGTAGAGAACAGTAGGTGAGGGGGATGGGTTAAGGGGGGAAACTTGAGAGGAAGAGACTTGGGGTAAACCACTTCCGTTTAAAAAAAAAAAAAATCTGTCGGTTTTAAAATTCCAGCCCCCCAAGTACGCGACACAAAGAACTTCGTTCTAAAAAACTGAAGTTTCGCTCCGTTGGTTCAAAATCAATGTCACTCTAACCCTAAGCTTCACCAAATAAACGCAAATAACATCGTGGATTGAGTAAATCAACACTGGTTTTGTTATTTTTGACAGCTTTTAGGTCAGTAACTGTACAAAACGATTTTTCGAGGTTCTTGGAATGAGAAAGAAAAAAAACTATCTTTAATAACCTTAATAACGAAAAGATTAAGCCATCTTTAATAGTCATGTGAAATACAATTCTCTATAACACTTTAACTGGTAATTTCAATAACTCACCTTTTTTTTAGTAAGATTAAAGAAAAACTATAATTTTATTCGTTCCGTAGATCTTTTTGTATAGTCAAATTTCGGGAAATACTTTTAAAAACAATACAAATCTGTTAGTTCTTCTTTTCTTCCAGCATTTAAGGCTATTGATCGCTTACCAAAAACTCGATACTGAAAAAAACTATGATATTTCTAAAAATTATCTTATATTTTTTCTAACGATGTTACATAAGAACTTAAACAATGTTCTTAAACTTCATAAATAGAATATTGATATTTCAGCAAAACTTTTGGGAGCACGTAGGGCAAAGTAAGAGTTGGAAATATCTTTTATAAGATCGCGAACAACAAAATTAGTTGAAACTAAGACATCAAGCGATTTTGCATGTAAAAGATAAGAATCTATTCCTTTCATAATTTGTATTGTAGATCGATTAAGCAGATGAATCATCAAAACGAGCATTACATAAAGTAACTAAAATTTTTTTTTTTTATACCGGGTTTACCACGACAGCCTACTTGGCCTAGTCGCAGGGGCCACCCACTCACCACCTATGAGTGGGGGTGTACTGCCACACCCATCTCTAAACCTTTTTTCCTCGCATCCTACCTGAATCCATGGGCACAGTGTGAGTATCTCCGGTGGAACACCTTGCTAATTAAGCTGACACTCGCTGCACCGATGGTGCATCGGGTCCACTCACCACTGTGTAGCCTTTACCCGGAGAAGACTCAATTATTCCAGGACGTCCACTCCTCGCCAATTAGGCTGGCGCTCTCTGCCGAAGCATCGGATCCAGGCTAATTAGCATCCCCAGAGAAGCCCCGTGTTTCAGGGGCCACTCCTCGCTGGTAAGGCTGGCGATCCCTGCCCAATGCCTGGCATCGGGTCCGCTAATCCCTACCTATAGCCCTAACACTGTTTCGCATTCACCCAGGCCCAATAACCTGTGGGGCAAGGAAAAAACTCTGGAATTACTTTGAAGGAAAATTCCACGAAAAAACCCGCCCCGAAACAACCGGGGTTACATAGGAACTTTTCCCGATGAAAACAGTTTTTGAAAAAATCTGCATTCACCGGGAATCGAACCCACGACCCCTAGAACTGCTTTGTATCAGTAACAAGCACGCTTACCACTGAGCCAACGCCGCTCCTATAAGGTAACTAAAATTATTTCTGCACTAGTTTTTTTCTCTCTTTTTCGATTTCATCACAATTTTTAGCTTCAAAGTTTGATTTATTTATTTTTGTTGTGCTGGTCTTAAAAGCTATAAGCCTAAAATAGTAAATTAATCTAAGATAATCGACACAGATTCTGTCAAATTGTTTTTGAGCTTCCAGCCATCGTGTACCCAATAAATTTTAAACTTTATTTTTTGGCTACCCGAGTGAGCTGAGACATTGTCAAAGTTCCCTGAAACGTTTTTAGCTGTAAAAAGTGTAGTTTTGTATGGCCTTGGTCATAGCTTCAACCATTTTTAGAGTTGGACTTTTCCTTGACTTGGCAACTAGGGCAAAGGTATAATACATACAATTATATTATATTAAAGAGGGAACGACATCATTTCAATGTTTTTTAAAAGCTATTTTTTTCTGGAATGATACTTACATTATCGTAAGCTAAAGATATCAAATTATCAATGCTAATATTTTTGTATTCGAAAAATTTATTCAAAACTAAAAACATATCGAAAACTTTAGCTTGTAGGGCATTAATTTCTAGAATTCGAAGTAGGTGCTTGACAACTTTTTCCTTCGTCACGTCAAAACACAGCCCTGCAACGCACAAAAGCTTCGTACTGCCTCTATCAGTGCTTTCATCGACAAGTACTAAATAAAGAACACTGTTAAAATTATACACAATGCTCTTTAATAAAGGAACATACAGCACTGTTTTTATTACGCGATAGGCTTTTATTCACTTCAGCAGCATGCATTTTTCTCCCAGTGGACCAAGTGACACCTTTTGAATCAGTGGTACTAAATTATCTAGCAACTGAGTTGGGACGTTGTGTTCTGCTGCAAAATTTATAACTGAAAAAAGGTAACAAGACAGTCTTAAATTCTCCTATTTTTTTGCTTTATCGATGGAGTTGGGACAGAAAGAAGTAAAGGTATGCTAATGAGGATCTGATTTGATGAAAAATCTGATGATTTTTTGCAATAAATGCATTTTGCAGTCTGTGGTGAAGTCGGGGCACGTTTCAAACAATTTTAAAAATGCAGTTCATGTAATTATTTATCTTGCCATCTAATATGTTTTGATTAACTTTGTTTTAGAGTACCTTTAATTATTGTTCGATTTTCGCTTCAAACCGAGTTTTGACAACATTTTAAAATGATAAAGAAAAAAAATTACAAAATAAGCTTAATTCAAACAGTCACGCGTATACTATTACCACAAACACAATAAGAAACACAGATAGAAACAAAAAGAATTGATACCTCCACATAAATACGTACTTTGAAAGATAAGAGAGATGGAAAAGGGCAGCATAAAACAGATCATGACCTTTCTGCAATACAGTGCACAAAATTTAAAAAAAAGCACTACTAAAAATTAGCGTAATTATGTGCATGCAGTAATTTATTTGATAAAAGCATAATAATTACTAGAAACGCAATAATTACAAGTCACTGACAACGCAGTAAATAAGTACCTGCTTGCATTCTGTAGATTAATGACTACATAACAAGAAGTATGAAAACACAAAAGACAGCACATACTCGTATAGCAGACCGCAAAAAGTAAACAACGTATAACAACGTATAGATATATCGTTTGTTAAGTCAACACATGTTGGCGGTATCGAGTGATATAAGCATAAAAAATCTAAAAATAATACATGATAGTGCCGCAGACCACCAAACATTAGAAAGTTTATTGTGTATTATATCAATTTAATGCATGCATATTAATCAACGACAGATGCATGAAAAATCAGGAGACAAGTGACAGTAGATCATTGAATGTAAATAACTATAATTCTACTGTGTAAAATATTAGTTCATAGCATGTACATTTATTCATCAACTAAAAACCTTATAAGCTACTCATCTTCACTATTTTGTGTACAACTTTTCAATTACAGTAAGTTTTCCCATCAAGTCACATGAAGTCTTTAAAAAAATGGTAAGTATTTCTAGACAGCTTTTATGTTCCTATAATTATATAAGGTAAGAGTACGATAGTGGAAAAAAAATCAAAAAATGTATTTTTCTCCCTCTCCTAGCCAAAAGTACATACCTCCTGGTCGGTCTGCTTGGCAGGAAAGAGTCTCATTTGTTTACAGTCAAGACACGACTTTTTTCGCTTCGAGCTAAGACCAATCAATCTAAGTTTAGTGTCGCAGCAGTATTTTATGGAGTTGTGTGTTTACGAACGGCGAGATAGTTAAGAATATCGTAATGTGACAAAATCAAAAAAAGTAACAAAAAAATACCATGGCAATCCTCCGTAATCAATAAACAATAAACCAATATTTATGTTAAATAATAGATGAATCATCAAAACGAGCATTACATAAAGTAACTAAAATTTTTTTTTTTTTCATTTGAAATCTGTCGCTTTGGTGTACTGTATGGAAGAAAATAAAAATTAATGGCTCTTTAGGGCCATTTATTATTTTTTGCCATAGGAAACTCATTTTACTTTTCAGCGTAATTATATTTTTTCACTTCTTACAACTAATTATTTGACCAAACAAACTGAGTGAATTTTAAACAAATATGTTTTTAATAAGAAGACTTTTGTTCCGAGAAGTGTTAAGAATATATGTTAAATTCTTAACTGAAACCATTTTACATTACATGTGAACGTATTACGGTGCTTAATTAAGTGAGTCTATAGTTACTTGAAGGGTATTTTTTAATTACTAAAATCTGCAAAAATGATTTTAATTAAAATTACAACATAGTACATCTTACCTGAAAAGTGAGATTTATAAACTTACGTTATTATTATTCATTGCAAAGCCAAAAGTTAAGAACAATGAATATGAGGCTTTTAGGCTCGTTTCTATAGTCCGTATCAGTGATGCCAGATAAATTAATATTTCCCTCAAATTAAAGCTCAGTACTTTAGAGACTCGAGAGCTGTGGGCTGGCGCAACAAGAGTACAGCTTAAAAAAGTCTTCATCTACNATATACATAAATGTAACAATTGAAAATATATTTATTTAAGCTCCGAAAGATCAGTCAAATGCTTTAAAAAAAGATGGAACAATAATTTAAGTATGTGTTACATTCTTTTAAGAGTGTAGTTATAAAATACATGTAACCTTTTTTAGCACTTTATTTTTAAAACATTTTTCGCAGTTTTACTTTGAAACAATTATAACAAGAGGGCAAGCAATTAAATAATGTAATTTGATATTTATAAGATGAAAAAAGACGTACTGTAAGCTTAACTGCTTTACGAAGTATTGTCATTTTTCTGTCGTATACCTAAAACAAACAGAAGATTTCCCAGAAACGTTTACCTTATTACTGTGTACCTAACCTCGAGCATTCCTGATTTCTGTGAAACTATTCATACTTGTATACTTGTAGTTATAGTCTTGTAAAAATAGAAACTTATGTTATAAGTACACCTTTATTAATATTTGTAACATTTGTTAAAGATAATTATTTATTTTTTAATTCGAAGCGTATACAGGCAAATTAAAATTTTTGGTACAATTTCAACTTAAACAACCTAATGCGCTCCAGGGTAGTTTGGAAACCTGCCTAATATAGTACGTTTTGCTACAAAATTGTCGCCCGTAATCATATTTTGTGCCCAGTAAATTATTCTTAGACAATTATCTCAACGGCATAAAGCTGCAGTTGCATATTATGCTTGCAGTAATTAAATTAATTTCGCACCTTACACAAATGAATTATTTTATAAAACTTTGTGATATTTGTCATCGAAGGCTTCTGTTCGATCGTTACAACATGCACACTTAGTCATTCCAGTCAACTTTTTTTAACCCCCCCGAAAAAAAAGGACAAAAATTTGTTACCTGTAACAAATAAAAGTCTTTTAAGGAAGGTAATATTATTAACAAGTCTAATAATACGAAATTGCATAATTTTTCTTGTTGTGTTATGTCTGAACTTCTATAACTGAAGGGCGGAACTCGTAGAATAGTTTTACAAAAAAATAAATTTAATTTTTGTTCGTCAGAAACCAGCCATCGGCCCAAAGGCCTTATTTGCTTTAACTTACAAAATAATTTTCTTTGAAATAGTTGACTCAACGTTGTGGTATTAGGTTTCACCGAGCGATACGTATGAAGTGGTGTACGCTGAGCTAGCGTTGACTAACTGTTAGAGTTTATGTCTTATGTCATACGGTAGTAGCGTATCTTATTCGTCTTTTTATCTCACGTCCTTGTAAAGGTCTTCGTCATATAGAGTCTTTTACATTTTTCCTCGATATTCAATTTGTTCATTAAGGTAAGAATAATGTGTCAATCAATAAGAGTTATTAAATCTTGAAATGTTTCGTATAATTTTGTAAGTGAAATGTTTTTAAATTAGGAAAATTAATTTAATCAACGACCAAGTTATGTCTTATCTCATGATTAAACGAATTTAAAAAAGCCAGAAAAAGTTTATCTTACAAATAGTGTAAATAATAAAGTTTCAGATTTGCATTTAAAATTTTACGAAATTTATGGTTTCCTTAACTCAACTTACTTCTGTGATCGTTTGTTAGCCGTTGTTTGCGCGCATGCAGTCGCAAGATCTTACAAGGTTGACCGCAGCAATGTTCCTAATCCTACACAAGAATACTCGTGGCAATGACAATAATTAGGATTCTGTTTTTAACGTCTGAACCCAAGTTGCCGGTCCTTTTTTTCTTGCTCCTCCTTAATTCACTTTTTAGGCAAGTTTACAGTGGCCTAGTTTGCTCAAGCTTTCCTCATACAGCTTAGTCACCGAACTAAGTCTTACATTTGCTTGAAAGGCACGGTTTTAACAAATAGCTTAATCACTAAGCTAAGTCTGACATCCGCTTAAAAAAGGCAACAGAACTCACTCTTCAAACTTTATTGTTACTTCACAGCACTTAATAAAAAAGAAAAATCGAATAATGCTATGTGCGAGGAGTTTTTATACTCCTGCGTGTAAGGAGGACGCGTCAAATTGGGGATCTGGATGACCAATTAGAATTTAGCCTAATTACCCTCGATTGACAAGAACACAATCGTGGTGCAATAATTTTACAGTGATTTGTGGTTAAAACTGCTGATCTCTCAGATTTTACATTAAGTACAAATTAATGTCAAAATTGTGTATGAAAATTCTTGTGCACATCTGTAGTAAAAAATGTTGAAGTTGTTGATTAATCACATTATTTGGTGTACTTGTGCAAATTGATTTTGTAAGATGAGCGTTTCATGAGATTGTTTGAGGTTGCACGCGTAGTTCAAGTTTTGCGATGGTAGCTTGTTTCTAAATAAGTAAGTTAAATATCACGCGATTGCAGAAGCAGGTATACTGCTCGATGATTAGGGATTGCTGAGCTTTTTCTTTTCATAATTTAAAAATGAAACTCTGTGTTTTGAAGTAATGAATATTAAGTATATGATATAAAATGTCACAGTTGCAAGAAGTTTAAGAGTTAACAGGCATGTTACTTTCTGATACGTTATTGAAAAAGCGTTGAGTTTATTTGTTACAATCTTCAAAAAATGGTTACCTATAATATAAAAGGAAAGAATCACCATCGATACGATTTGAAGGTATAATTAGCCAAAATTATAAGTTATCTAGCACACTTAGCTACCGCACAATGCTGGAGAAGATGTATAGATTTTATACATAAATGTTGAAGCAAGCTTGGGTGAATCTTACGTATAAAACATGAAGAGAAAAAGGAGTAGACGAGCGGGGTTAGAAACTCTTTTAAGCTGTACTCTAGTAGCACTGGCCTATTATCTTTGTGCACAAACGGCAAAAATTAAAAGTTAGATACCTAAATTTCACTTGAATTACATGTATTTACTGACATTAGCGCAAAAATGATTGATTTGGTGCTGATATCAAAGTTTTAATTTTTGCCATTTGTGCTCGGAGTAAATAGTTTGTGAGTCTCCAGAGTACTGAGCTCTGCTTTGAGAGAAATACCATCCCGTCCGATGTCACTGGTCTGTATGCAGTTAAACACATTTCTATGGCTGTGAAATAATAATTATACAGTATAAAGTAGGTCAAAGTTGTCGCCTCAGCCTTATTCATACAGAGAATTCTATTATTCCCATTCATTTTTTCTTTCAAAATAGCTAAAGCTGAAGCCTCATACCGATATTTAAAAAAAAGTACCGTACCTTAAACAATTGTAAAGTGGGTGTTACTTCGGCGTAACGTATAGGGTTTTGAGCTAAGCTTTTGCTTGTTACTCAGGATTCATTTTACTTATGTCTCCTGTTCAGGCAGTCAGATGGACAAAGATAGGCCGCAATGTAAAGCGGTAAGGTACATGAGGAAGGTACAACCGCACGCCAGCCACTCTTACGAGATGGTACAAAGGTACATGCGAGCAGATCAGCTCACTTGCTCCTTTGCACAAAGACAAGCAGCCCGAGAAGTTCGGGAAGGCTGCTCGTGAGGATGGGTGCGTAGGTTGAAATAGAAAAAGATTTGTTTTGACTTCTTTTTGACTTACTATATTTTTTTGTTGTCTTCCAATACTAGAGGCAACCTGAATTGACTGATATTTCAACTGAAGGAATCAAGGACAATTTGGAAGAGTGCCACCAGTTGAGAAAAGCGATATAAGGAACTTGACCAAGACGAGTCAAGCAGAGGACCTTGACCAAAAGAGAGTCGAAGACGGTGGGATTTATTGATTGAGACTGGCTAGTGTAGCAGGCTTCGGGACTTACATATGGTTCACATGGATCAATTTGGGGGTGCTATTCTTGGCTACACGCAAAGTTGGGGTATTCGGAAGAGGTCCTGAGTGCGAACCGGGAAAACGATCATCAAATGGGAAAGCTTGATTTATATGTCACGCCCTTTCCTAATTCCAGGCCACCACTCCACTTCAAGCATGTAATGGTTTGTCAATTTTAGAAAATCCTCTTCCCAGTCCAACACACTAGAGAGAGGGGAGGCAATATCTCTTTTTCCTCTCTCTTTACAGCTGGCATTTCTTATAACTTATGTTATTGCTAAAGTAGTGCTAGTTATTAATAAAAAAGCGAGCACACTTAATAAATGAAGAAATAGAAGTGAATTTACTGGTAACGATGATAATAACGGTAGTAATTGTAACACAAAAACTGATAATAATAATGGTGATTAAAAAAACAAAAAAAAGAAAAAAAATTAACAACCACGTTATGCCCTATCTGATAATTTAATAATATTGATAACGTCAGAAATAATCAGTTTTTGCAAATAATATAAATTGTAAAGTCTTACGTTCATATTTACAGTGTTTTAACTATTTATAGTTTTTTTATCCTAACTTACTTCTATTATCATTTGTAGACCGCTGCTTGCACCCACGCAATCGCAAAATCTTACAAGGTTAAGAGTAACGATAATCATAATCCTACACGAGAGTTCATTGGATTTAAGGAAGACACGTCAGATTGGGGGTCCAAATGACCAATCAGAGCTTAACNAAACCGATTTTTGTTCCAAAATTTTTAGTTAAGTAATAAACTTTTAAATAAATAACATGATAATTACTCTTTATGATATTTATACTCACTTTTCTAACAATAAATTTTTGAATCATGTTTAAAAAGAAATAAAAAGATATTACAGCATATAGATGCATATAGATTCATAGATCACGCTACTTACAAAGGTTTTGACAAAATTTACAGCAACATATATACATTTTTCAATTAAGATCTGAAACAATATATATTAAGAGTTATTTCCACATAAACTTGAATTAAATTACTAGCTTAGACAATGTGTTTCTGAATTGTGAGGGGGCTGAAGTAAGTTACTTAAAACGTTTCAGGAACGCTGAGATAGGAGAGGTGCAAATGTAATTCAACTAAGAATGACATTATAACTCATATAAGTTTCCCCCATTTAGAAATACAGCTAAAGGGTGGCTAGGGGGAGTTTTTTAAGATTTAAAAATTATGAGAAATGCTTACTGAATCATCCGGTTGTTGGGTTTTATTATTGTAAGCGAAGGCTAAAGGTGTGTGTGGAGGGTGGCTGAACAAAAATTTAAACCAATAAAAATTAGATTGACACCAATACAATTTTTCGTTATTAAAAAAAGGCTAATGGGAGGTGGAGGGCTAAGTGAGGGGCTTTCCAAAATTAAGTAGAAGAGTGTCTTAAGTGTAATGGAAAGGTAGATGGGGGTGAAGAAAAGTCTTGTCTTAATGAAAATAAGAAAAAACTGATAAAATTCTATTTTATTGAAGCGGCCGACCAAGGGTGGGTAGGGGGGAGGTGGTGCTGGGATTTCGTAAGAAAACTCTCTAATATTGCTGTATAGTATAGAAAAATATGTATATTTTTACTCACACTCACATACTAGTATTTCTACTAGGTGTTGTTTATTTTAAAATTATCGACAAAAACCGTTTCTGCCTTAACCAGTTTGTTTTTAAATATATTAAGTTCTCCTTCGTAGAAAATTTTTCCAATATCTCTGCTAATACGATAAAATACGTATTTTTTTCAAAAATTAAATTGTTTTTTGTGGTCTTAAAATGCGGAATAACTGCAATACATGATATCGTTAAAGGATAATTATACACTCTTTAATCAAGGGTATATGAACAGATACACTTCATGGTATAGCACATTATACTAAACACCTTACATAAAATTTTATCGAAAGTATTATGAACACTAGGTGGCAGCTCAGTAGGTATACTGAGAGGCTACTGGCTCACTTCTAAATCAGCAGCATACTTCAAAATTTAATACAGTTTTAGCAGCAGAATTCGTCTTAGTAAAAAATGATACGGAGACTACTAAAGTTAAGTACTTTAACACTTAGTCGGAATGTATTTTTCGTACAACTGATTTGCATGAATAGTTCGAAAATAATATTCATAAATCCATTGCTACCGACATTGATGAATTCTAAGAACGAGATTCCGGGTAGACTCTGCGCTCTATTTTAAATTTTGAAATAAATTTAAATAAAAGTGTGGCTATGAATGGTAGTTCTTACATAGGACTACTCAGTTCTATTATTAAAAAAAAGTTTGCATTAATGTCAAGAATTTCGATCACCCATGTTTTAAATGGGCCATTTTGTTGGCGCTACATCTTGCAAGTAAACAATATGAAAAATATTTAAGATAGCAAATCTCGGATATTAGATCTCGTCTGCACAAGATTTATACTGAAAAACAAAAAAAATAGCTCTTAGTGCTCGTGATAATAAGAGATGCATTTTTTCTAATATTACTGACACATTACCCTGGGGGCATTATAAATTAAATCATAAACGTCAAGACGGAGTAGTAGAAGAAGAGAAAGCTAAGGAGGATGGAGAAAATGCAACACGTCCAAAAAATAAGGGTCATGCTGATAAATCACTGAGGGATCATACAATAATAAATAGAGAACCGAGATTTATAATACATGAAGGCGAAGATAAGAAAAGAAATGATAACGAGGACAGGCAGGAAGCAGCTTAAATAGGAGAGAGGTTTTGAGAAGGGATCAACATGGTGATATCATGAAAACAAACAGAGGAACTGTTACATCCGGAGCAACTGCTAAATGAACTTACATATGACTAAATGCGAAACAATGATCGAAATATGATAACTATTAGTTTTCATGATAACGAGTAATTTAACATTACCTCCATGACTGACTCATTGTCTAGCGAGAATAATGAAATAAATAAAGAACGTAACAGAGAAAAACAAAAGGGTGACAATAACGGGCAAGAAGTTACTTGTCGAAAAAAAAACGAATGGGGAGGAAATTGCTATCGTGGAGGTACCTGAGGTTATAGTAGAAACCTCATATAAAAACCCGCACCAACATTAGCAGGCTAGTTTGATCAGAGTTGCCAGACAACGACATCAAGTCATCGACCGTTTAGTATTCAAAGCAAGGGGTATCTTGAAGAATTTTGAAGATATCTTAAAGACAATTTTGAAGAACTCTTATTGAAAAAAAAAGCAAAAGACAATTTTGAGGTGAATATCAATTTGTTTCTTTCATACTCACATTGTTTTACACTTTTTTTTTTTTTTTTTTTTATGGATCTTGAAACCAATCAAAAATTTTGTGTTTCTTCGTCACAGATGTCTGATGTTGTAGCTATAATAAAGCCGCTTCTGGAAGCTATTTTCCATGCTAGAAAATCACCTAGATGACAGTAAACCACAGCTATGTGGTTACCAAATTAAAGAAAGTTAACTCTAAGTACGGAATGAAGGCAGTTGTGGAACTCAATGACGAGTTCCAAATATTTTTACCTAGTGCAGTGTCAAAAAATATTGTTGATAATGACGTGGTGTATAATAACTTATTAGATTTCATACAGAAAATGGACCTTTTTTTAACATACAATGGTTATCATATATTCAATTTTCAAGTGTATAGGTTCAGAAGTTTTTGTTAAAATAACAAAAAAAGAACCATGTATTGTATTTTTTCATAAAAATTTTTTTTCATAAAGCAACTTCTATACAATTTAAACATTTTTATTTACTTCATTTTTTCATAAATTTTTCCATACATCTTTTATACATCATTTTCTTGAATTCCAATCGATCCTTTAAAATTTAACTATTGTGGGTATTGCCAAAACCTAACCATTTGACGAAAATTTGATTTTTTCGTTGGTGTAGAGTTTTTTCTACAAGATAAGTATAAGGATACTTAGTTTTCTGCAGTTCTTGCTCGTAAAAGCCACCAGAGATTGGCTGCTGCTGATAATCGTCCAAATGGTAAATGAATGGCTTTGTTGGTGCTACTCAGGTTACGATAAAAATTTCAGTCGACCAGTTAGGCGTGTAACCTTTTTCAAAAACTTGTTTAGCATTACTCACACGTACTTTATCACCAACTTTCAATTTTGAGGTTGTTTCTTTTTTCGAATACATAAATTTTTGTATGATATTTTTTTTATTAACTACTAAAACATCTTTTGGCTTCACACCAATCGTTCGGTATTTTCGATTATTGTCAAAAGTTATCAACTCTTGCAAAACTTTTAGTCACTTGTAATTATCTCTTACACTAAATTTTTTCCACATAGCATGCTTTAGGGTACGATTAAATCGTTCACATACAGATGCCTTAATATTACTGTACGTGGAGTAAAAGTTAATTTTATAATTTTTCATGAGACCTTGAAAATTTGCGTTGCAAAACTTTTTACCACGATCGGTTTGCAAATTTGTTGGAACTCTTCCTTCCATTAATATAGATTTCATAGCTGCAGTCACGTCTGTACCAGTTAAATTTTTTACGGGCACGGCCCATGCGAGCTTGAAAAATAAATCTATGACTGTGAACAAGTATTTGTTACTCTTATTTTCACGACCATAAGAAATCATCTTCACGAGATCCGCTTGCCATGTTTCATCCAAGCCCCGAACGTCAAACTTTTAGCGGAGGTAGTTGCGTCTTGCAGGCTTATAAAGCTCTTCCACTACTGCTTCCATCCTTCATAACTGTTTTCTGGAGTTTAATCAGATATATGGGTCAAAATCTCCTTAATTTTAATTATTTCACGCTGCAACTTTAGTATTGTTTCTGAAAATACATCGCTCAAATCACTCAGTTGTATAGATTTATTGTTTCTTGTTCATCTAAAATGAAACTTTTTTCTTTCTGCAAAGTAGTAGGATTTATAGCATCATTAGGGTAATCAGCCGATGCAACATTGCACAGTATTATTGATTTTGTTTTATTAACAGTTTTTTATTTTCTAAGTCAAATTGACCATCTGAGGTGAGCTTACATCCAATTCCAGGAGAACCTCGACTACCACCTCCATACTCAGCTGATGCACGTCCGAATAAATTAATGCTCATTTTAATACAGAAGCTAAATTTAGTAAGCAAGCATAATATACAATATTAGATTCACGAAGCTCCTTTACAATTTAATTCATTTCGTTAGTATGACTAGGATTATCTGCCGATCTTTCTGCCACTAGCAATCTTAGTCAACTAACTAGTTCGTTATGGTTGTCCCAGTAAACATAATCTACTTGCGTGTTTAGTTTAGCAGTTTTAAATGAAGGTATGGATTCACCTTTTTTGACATGTGAAAGATTAAATAATGGAGCAATAACATCATTGAATTTTTTATTGTTGTAAGGATGAATAATCTTATTTTTATTAAATTTTCTTTTACATGCACTTGAAGTTTTCAAAATATATTTTTATTGAGCTAAATTATCTGGTGTCATGTTTGCTTTATCAGGATGCTTTTTAATAAGAAACTTCATCAACCCATCAGTCATTGGATATCTTAGATTCTTTGTTTGAATTTGATTATTTTTCAAATAAATTGGTAAATCGCTGAGTATATATTGTCTATTTTTTCCTCTTCTAATCTCATGAATTCTAATTCTGAATTATTTTCATCAAGTATTTTTGAATAAAAATTCATGGACAAAGTTTTAGTAACATCATGTGCTGAATCATCATAATGATTACTTTTTTCAATATCAGTACCATAGTCTTTGATAACATCATTAGATGAAAACGTGTCTTCATTATCACTGTTAATATTAGCTAATTAAAACGTTGATGTGTCCATATTTTTTTTTTTTATTCAAAAGGCTTAAAAGGCTTAAAAGGCTTAAAAGGCTCTTTGGATTGAGATTCGAAGCTTTGTGGTACATTTTTTTCCTTATTTGTTTTATGGTTGATTTTATGAAGCAGATCAGTAATAGGCTTTAAAGTCTCACTAATTTTGTTCTTCAAAATTTTCTCTTCCTAACTTAAACAATCGATGCTTACGTTTCACAGCTTTTCTCGCTTTTTCCATTGGATTAAAGAATGTGTTTTTCCTAACAAAATGAATCCATGTTTAGCGCTTGATCGTTAACAAAAGACTGATGCATGCTTGATGTAAATGAGTAATATTTATTGCAAAAGAGTCAAATCTTCTCCTATATCTACCATTATTTACATATCTTTCTTTGTCTAGTGCGACAAATTTATGTTTCCCAACTGCTCAATATTTGACACATAATTTTTTAAAGTCATTATACGTCATATCGGTATTAACATGATCATTATAGATGAGCTTCAAATTCATACTATCTTGTCGAAATATTACTACGAGGTTTAAATTATCTCAGACTAAATGCTTTGAAATTTATGCATAAGATTGACAAAGACAGAAGCAGTCAACGTTTTCGTGACCCCCCATGCAGAAAAAGGCTATCATATTATCTTGTTTTTCACAGGCAATGTAATCGAATATCATTATGGTGTTAAGTAGTGTCTTATATAGTGATATAACTGATTTATGCTTGCTTAATGAAAAATATTTAATGCCATCAATAGGATCTAATAGTTCTTTTAGAAACTTATACTTGGATTGATTTAAAGACTTTAAGTACAAATAAATATTTTCAAATCTTAATCCATTGGGGTGAGTAATAAGAGATAGTAAGCTATTCGTTTTTCCACAGTTTGATGGACCGCAAAAAAAAGCTTTTATAGTATCCCGTAGCAAATCACCGTGGCGTTTTATTTTCTTATGTTGTTCAACAATATCATCAAAATTTACGACGGGAATTTTTATATTCTGTTCCACGAAGCTCATGTTAACTGTATGCTGACTCAGCTGAGACTGAAAGTGATAGGGTAATCAGCATGTTTTTAATCATTGAATCCTTTTTTTTTTTTAAACATAAATAGCGTGATACTGATGTTTACGAGCGCAGTTAACGTCGCACACTCGAGAAGTGATGATCATTCACCGATGAAAAGGTCGTGGTGTCATAAATACAGTCATAAACAAACTGCCAGTAGAACTGCACGAGCCAGGATATCAGTATTGCGGACCGGGCACTTAACTAGCTAAGAGATTGGCATCAACCTGTTGAATAAATCTTGTCAACAACATGATATAGCTTATTCTCAAAATTCTGATGACTTTGCGGCTAGAAACGTGGCAGACAAAAAATTATATCGGGAAAGGCTTGGCAATGCTTTAAAGCTAAATATTCAAGTTTTGGTGAAAAGGCTACCACTTTTGATGTGAGCAGCGCAATGAGAGTAAAATCAAAATTATGAATGGGTTGATCAAAGAATAAAAAAAACAAAAAAAGTTAGTAAAAAGAAAGTGGGAAAGATAGTGACTTTAAAAAAATTAATTCAAAGTGCTAAAAAATCCCTGATTACAAGTAAATGTGCTCACAAAGTTGTAAGTTCTGCTTTAAAGGGAGCTCGAACAGCCATGAAATAAGCTAGTGGTAGTTGGTTTCTTACGATTTGGAAGGAAGTCCACCAGAAGAATATTCTCATGGCTACAGTAATTTTACGCAATAATGACTATACTGAACTTTTTATACAAAAATAAATCAAGAAAAGACTTTACCAAATAAAAAATACTAATAATGATAATAACTTTTTACTAAATGACAATCTAAGTGCTAAAATAAAAATTTCTATCCCTTACAACCGGTTATTTTTCAAATTTTGTTCAAAAACTTTGCAAAAATTAAAATATACAATTTTACCCTACTATTCAAAAGAATTTGGACAGTGTTATCATTCTTGGAAAAGATAAAATTGATAAGCTCGATCAAACCAATGTCATGTATCATTTTTCTTACGATTCTTGCTCTGCATCATACGTAGGTGAGACAAAGAGAGCATTGAAAAAACGCCTGAACGAACACAAAAGTACACAGAAAGATGAACTTGTTGTCACTTCATACATGAAAGAGTTCAACCATAACTTTAATTTTCGTGAAACCAAAATCTTAGATCATAAACCAAATAGACACAAAAGATTAATATCAGAAATACTACACGTATACTTGACTAAACAAACAATAAATAAAAAAGAGGATACCTTATTTCTTAATATAACATATGAAGTTCTTATAAGTAATCTCTTTTAAATACGAACACACGTTATCTATATTCGCAAGAAACGTACATTTATGGTTTATATGTATATATAAAAATAGATACGTGTTCGACACTTACGTTATTTGTTTAAGGTGACCACTAGCCTGTAACGATCGTCTTAACGATATAGACGTAAGTATCTATTATTAATATTTGTAAACAGTGTCCCTACACTGTATTTTACAAAATTGTTATGTTTTTTGTTTTTGTTCTCTTTGTTAATAAAGTGAGCCTGATGAGGTGTGTAGCCACCCAATTGATTTTCAACCGGACGACTCGTTTGGATCAGTTTTAGGTTTTACAAAATGCATACTTACATTAAATAAAACTCATGAGTCATATAAAGCTGTATCAATTCTTAAGGTAAATGAACTTCGAGTTGAGTGTAACATTACTACTGGAGCATATACTAATGAACATAAAATTCACAGAATTCATGAATTTTTTCCTGCACTTCCTCCTGGGTATTAAATTATTGAAGTTCCAACACAAATAATTCACCTACCCGTTGCAGTCGAGATAATAGATCATCTTCAAGTTTGTATCGTTGATCAGGAATGAAAATTAATTAATTTCCGAGGAGACGTTATAACAATAAGGCTACACGTGAAACAATTAAATTGAATGAATGGGCATTTTATACGTCGTCAAGGAAATGAAAAAAAAATTTCATAGAGGATATATAAGTAAACCAACATGGGAAAGACAAATCAGTTATTAAAGAGCAACCAAAGCATTAACACGTCAAAACGTACAGTTTTTAAAAAGCCAAGGCTTAAAAGTGATCGTTGGATAAAGTTTATTTGCTCATTTTCCTACTGTTTTAAAGATGGGAGAAATTCTAAGTATTTAGTCAGGTGTCACATTTGACGAATCCATTGCACACTATGAAATTCATGCACATCAGCCTGATATTCCATCAGCATTCAACAAAAGTGACGAGATTAGAATCTCAATTTAACATCAAGATTTATGTCTCTTACCCTCACAAGGCACTCTACATATTGGCAGACGTATTACATTAAACAATAATACTGCAGTAACGCGAACTGAGGGAGTTAATAATGCTATTAATCATTTGTTTGAAGAAATTAGCTACGAACTTAATGCCATTGAAAAAGACAAGTGCAAAAATGTTGGTATAATTAATCCTCACGAGCTCGAGAAGTCACTTAATTGCAGTCGTACAAACAGTTGCTAATGATGTTTACGAAGACTTTAAAATTACATTATCTTGGATAGAAAGGTTCATGCCTCACATAAGTGCATCAGACAGACTCAAAATTCGTCTGCTTAATGTTATTGCAAAAGATAAGCCAATTTCCATGAGTTTTCGCAATTGGAAACTGTATGAATATCCCCTTCTTGCAACAACTATGAAACATGTTTGGACCGTAAAAACATCTCAGTCCTACCTCTATGGCAATTTTAATCCTAATAATAATTATNGAAAAACTTTGTCAATTTAAATTACAAAGCAGTAAAAAAAGTTATCCGCTTCGGGCAGGAGTTGAACCAGAGCCTCCTTCTTGTTGAAAAGGTACGTTAACCAACTTTGCCACTGATGCCTCGGCAGACACCCTTCTTCACTGCTCTTGTTAGGCGTGTCTTAAGTTGAACGCCGATATCATAGATATTAATGTTATTAATCGATGGGTAAGTATTATGTCAAGTAAAGAAACAGAACCTATGATTAATAAAAACGATTTTATTGCATACATGACACTCATCGTTATTGACTGTTAAAAAAAAAATGAAGCTTTAAAATGCACCATTTGTTGTACGTTCAAAATTCGAGTCAAGAGATAATTGTCGGCAAGGAACAGTTGCTTATTGTTGAATTCTACATGATTGCATAGTCGAGTATAATCCCGTGAATGGTAATGTAAGAAAACTTATCTAAACTTGCTCATAAAAAATAAAACAGCATTAGTCGTTTGTGTCGGTCTATTCTATGCTATGATGGAGTATGTAGTGGATATGCAAGGCTTTAAAGAGCCCGGCACTAATTATGTGATAAAAGAATTAGCAGTTATTTCGTTAAATAAAAGCTTTAAACCACATGTATTTATTTTGAAGCCACCGTTTTCTTGGCGTAAGTTAAGTCAACAATATAAACATAAAAATGTATGGCTTTAGCCTTACTATCATAAATGAGATTGGAAATCTGGTAATACTAACTATACAGAAGTTGAGAATGTACTACGAGAAAATCACAAAGATGCTGAGAAGATTTTTGTGATTGGAGAATTGAAAAATAGGTGGCTCGAAAAGTTTAATTTTTAAGTTAATGACATAGTGGATTATCCAAAGTTTAAACTCCTAACATTATCAACTACATGTCCTCACCATAACGGTGCGTATAAATCTATCTGTGCCACCCATAATATCAAACAAATAAGAGAATTCTATTTTTTCATGAAGTAAAAAGATGTTGCTGACTCTTAAAATGATGTGTTATAGAAACTTAATAAAACTGTATTTTGTTTTAAAACTAGTATTACAAATAAATGTATCGAGTTTATATCAATGTTTAATTAATTTAATCTTTTTCTAAAAACTAGCGCAAGATTATAATATTAGGAACCAATGATTATTTTTATAAAACATATACATACAGTAGCACAGAGTAGGATGTATATAAACGAATTTCAGCGCACAGTGCTGCTTAGGTTATCATGCAGCTTCAAACGTGACGGATACGCGCTTATGTTATAGTTATTACAACGTTTTTATACTACAAAATAAAAAATGGATCTATACACAGATTATGTTATAGAGATTAAAGATTTTCTCGATGCTTCTTGACAATTTTTACCCAAAGTAGTGGCTGTTGTGTCTCTTATGACACCAGTGATCAGTCATTGGATCGTGAGGTCCCCGTGTAATTTTTCTACTTCAACTATGGATGTACTTCAAAACAACAATCGTCAGTTGAAGAGAGTGCATGGATTTCGTTGGTTCGTGGGTGATTGTTCAATTAGAAAATTATAGCAGCATCTGTACGCTGTATCAAAAAATGCTAACCAAATTTTCGTTGACAAAGATAATACAGCTGCGTATTTAGAATCTACCATAAAGTGTGCTGTTATTAACATTCAGCAATATACGATGCCATCACGCCACATTCTTAGTATGGGATATTCAACAAAGGCTTTAATGTCTGGTACTCATGAGGCACTTAAAAGTTAACGTAGACAGAAATTTTGCGCACTTAGTGAAGCTCATCAAATGAAATTATTTCTGTGCTCTTTGGCGAAAAGCAGCATTGAACCGGACACGGGATGTTTTACATACGTACTTAACAGTTACAAGAAAAAATCTCTAAAAAGCCTCCCAGTTAAGATATCATTGATGGACCTAATGCTGCTAATAATGCTGCTAATAATAACTAATAGTGACTCTAAATCTAATAATAATGTAGATTTCAAAAACGATGACTGTGTGTAGGCACAGAAGAAAAAAAGTATAAAATTTGAGATAAAAAAAATTAAAGTACATCTTTCAGCTTAGTATAAAAAAGGTAGTACCTTCTTGAAAGCTAATGAAAATTCGCGTATAGCTTCAGTTATCCTGTAACAATTGAGCAGTCAACATAAAAAACATGGGTCCGTAATTTAGCAAACCAAAATACGAGAGCCTCAATAAGAAAGAGGAGGAGAATCAAAATAGCAGAAAACCTTTTACAGAAAAGCTTTTTGAAGCATCTGAACCAAAAGTCAAGGAAAATTATTATTCCAAAAATATTCACTCTCATCCAAAGAAAGATAAATATGATTTACTAAAAAAAAAATCAATAATTGGTCCTTCCTAGGACTATGGTAAATTTTTGTATTTTTTTAAGCTACAGATGTAGCTATCAATTTGGAATTTTTTATTATTATTGAAACCCACTCCTATATTATTCTTTTAAATATTAACCTCACAATCCCAAACCTAAAATTTATTACAGATATTGAGGTTATTGATTGATGGGTAAGTATTATGTCAAATTATTATGTTTTGACCTCTTTCATCTAAATTGTGCTATCTATTTTTTTGTAACTTCATAGAAATGTCACGCTAATTTTTATAGTGAAAATCGCTGAAGTGCGAATAACTTTGTCAATTAAAATTACAAAGCACTGAAAAAAGTTATCTACTTCGGTCAAAAGTCGAACTTGGGCCCTCTTCTTGCTGGAAAATCGCGTTAACCAACTTCGCCACCGAAGCTGCGGTGGACACACTTCTCCACCGCTTTGTTTATGTGTGTCTTAGATTGAACGCAGATATCATAGGTATTAATGATATTGATCGATGGGTTAGTATAATGTCAAATTATTATGTATTAACCTCTTCCATCTCAGTTGTGCAATCTATATTTTTTTAACTTTATAGAAATGTAGTGCTCTATGTTATGGTGAAAATCGCTGAAATGCGAAAACCTTTGTCAATTAAAATGACAAAGTAGTAAAAAAAGTTATGTGCTTTGGCCAGGAGTTACCCTGGGCCTCCATTTTGCCAGGAAGGCTCGTTAACCAACTTCGCCACCGAAACCTCAGCGAGTATCATAGATAATAATATCGTTGATCGATTGGTAAATATTATATCAAATTATTATGTATTGACCTTTTTCATCTTCACTGGACTATCTTTATTTTTTTTAATTTTAAGACAAGTCACGCTTATTTTTATAGTGAAACTCGCTGGAGTACGAAAAACTTTAACAATTAAAATTACTAAGATATAAAAAAAGTTATCTGCTTGTGCCAGAAGCCAAACCTGAGCCTCCTTCTTACTGGGAAGGGGCATTAACCAACGTCGCCACTGATGCCTCAGCGAACACTCTTCTACACTGCTGTGTTAAAGCGTGTCTTAATTCGAACGCCGATATCATAGATATTAATGTTATTGATCGATGGGTGAGTATTATGTCAAATTATTATGTATTGACCTCTTCCATCTAAATTGCGCTATTTATTTATATATATTTTTTTTATACACGTCACGGATATTTTCATAGTAAAAATTGCTAGAGTGTAAAAAACTTTGTCAATTACAATTACAAAGCAGTAAAAAAAGTTCTCCGCTTCGGCCAGGAGTCGAACCTGGGCCTCCTTCTTTGCTGGGAAGGCGCCATAACCAACTTCACCACCGAAGCCTCGGCAGACACCCTTCTTCACTGCTCTGTTTAGGCGTGTCTTAAGTCAAACGCCAATATCATATATATTGATGTTATTGGTCGATGGGTAAGTATTATGTCAAGTATTGGTTAAGGCGCCATCTGCACAAGAAGGAGGCCCAGATTCGACTCCTGGTCGAAGCGGATAACTTTTCTCACTACTTTATAATTTTATAACTTGTGTACCACCGGCTAGAGATGTAAGCAATACTTCTTTAAACCAGACCACTTCTCAAATAGCATTGGCTTGTTTTGCGTAGTGAACCGTATTTGCGAATAGTTTGGTAGTCTTACAGCTGTTAACATACGTAACATATACTATGAATAAAAAAAAGTATGAGTTCGAATGCGTCTTGGAAAGAGATTTTCAGTGGATAATATGCTTCCACCTCCCCCTTCCTTCTAGGGTAAGCTGTAGCATAGAGCGTCTAGGGGGGAGCTGTAGTGCGAGGGTATGGGGCTCCCCCCTCCGAGTGGGCGGTTGTCGCAGGAGGGAGTCACGTGCGGGTCACAGGTCGCGGGTTGGCCGTGTTGCTGCACGAGCTTATCTGCACTCCCCCCTTTTCTAGAGTTGGCTTGTTCCCCAGACTAGATTTGGGATAAGACCACTTACTTACACGCATTAAAATGTACACATAAGTACGCCTATGTATGATTGCTCACGCTTAGTCGAATGATCATGCACGTAGATATCAATGAAATAGATAGAGTAAGCGTTTAGTTAAATAAGGCACTTTAATGCACAGCCCTATAAAGTTTATAGTAAAGTACCTGGTACCACAAGCTAGGGAAGTAAGCGATACTTCTCTAAATCAGACCACTTCTCAAATAGCATTGGCTTGTTTTGCGTAGTGAACCGTATTTACGAGTAGTTTGGTAGTCTTACAGCTGAAAACATATCTAACATATGCTATGTATGAAAAAAAGTATGAGTTTGAATGCGTCTTTTAAAGAGATTTTCAGTGGATGAGATGCTTTCACTTGAGGACATAGTGGAGCCTCAAACTCCAGAAAACGATCTTGAACCCACCACTGAAAGTGTGGATGTTTCATTAGTAAACAAAAATTTATTACAAGTTCTATATTTTCGACGATGCCTAATGTTTTCCTTTGATAACATTGAATTGAATGCAGTGCTTTAACTGTTAGTGTAGCCGAAGTATCATACACGTTATTTCACCCACACTACTAAAATTAGTAAGTAGAAGTGAGTGTACCCAACTATGTTTACTGGTATCTATACCAATGGTATAGTTATAATAGTCTCCATTCTGTAGAAGTTTTGGTGTACATGTTGGTGTATTCCGGAGAAGACAGATATGCACCTTTGACGGCAATGAATCTTCAAAAGTTGTAGCGTGCAATGAGGGAGGATTTCATTCATTGAAAGCGTGACGTTATTGATAATAGTAGGTAAAATTTTACGTAGTATCTCTTTCCACCAAAACGCACCATATATCCACGTAATTACGTGGATATAGTTGATACGCATGTGGATTGGGCAACTCTACTGTCTGGTACTTATAGGATACAAGATTTTTTTTTTCTAAGCAAGCGAAGCAAGTAAGGCACATGCATGTACGTGGATGTAAGGTACAAATACAAACAGCAAAAATTTTAAATGACAAATCCTACACAACTTTGATTTTCTACAACTTTTATTCTATACAGCTTTTATTTTATTTAATTCTTTTTCTACAGAATTCAACAATGAATTGCATTAGCAGCACACAAATAATTTTTTTTTAAAGTGATAGAAACTCACGACAAAAATAAATCAAGAAAAGACTTTACCAAATAATAAATACTAATAATGATCATAACTTTTTACTAAATGACAATCTAAGTGCTAAAATAAAAATTTCTATCC
>NW_019379909.1:988630-1005835 GCF_000648655.2 Copidosoma floridanum | reverse complement strand
GTGTTTCTTTGAAACCTCTGATCGTTAATGGTAGAGTTAAATAAAGGTGGTACCTCTGAGTTTCTATGGGCTCTCTGAGAGTCCTGGATGGACTCTGTGGCACGTGTCAAGCTGTCAATCTTAGTGGATACTAGATTGAGAGCTTTGGTCATGAGGTTGGCAGCCTGAACAAACTCCGGAATCTTTTCTGTTGCACTGGACATGGCGTCTGCCGCCCTTTCCATCTTTGTTGACAGTATTAGAAGTTTGTCAACTGCCGTATCCCAAGATTGGATTACTTCTGCTTGTTCAGCTCCAACGTTCCTGATTTCAACAATCTCTGGTTGCTGAATGGTGTTGTCAGTGTCCTCTGGTCTTAGTTGAGGGGTAGTCGTGTTCTCCGACAACTCTGAAATTGTGAATCATGTCTCTAGATTGTTTGGATTTTGCAGAAGTTGAAGCTGCTGGTTTTATATTGCCAGCACCTCGATAGGCCTCTCTGATATAAATGATTCACAACTCTGATACTCTGGAAAGAACAAGTAGGAGAAAAAAATATTCTCACCTTCCTCTGAGTTGTCAACTGGTAAATCTTGAGGACTGTCCCTTGGAGGTGTTTCGGTAAAGTTGGACTCTACATTTATTTGGGACTCTTGGTCTTGTTCATTCATCTGAGAAACAGCCCTCGTTGTTATTGTTGACACACATCTGAATATACCAAACACAAGAAATTAATATGCATGCATGCATTTATTATGTGGGCGTGTTCTCGTACACGGACGGCACTGCCTGTCCGGTTGGAATCAACACCTGGCTTGTTAGCACCGCTAACCTCAAATCTCTCACACGCTCTCCCTCCCAACTCGTGTCACCGCACTGCGTGTAACTCGAAAAAAACGTGGGAAAGAGGTGCACTTGCGCATGTAAAACAGAAGCTTCGCGAGAAAAACTAACAGCCCCTCTCCGCAATGGTTAAGAAGGTCAACTGCTGCGGGAGTTTATTAACTTGCAGCACCGCTTGCAAGTTACGTACCTATAGGTACATACACCTATTCGAAGGATGTAAATTTCAACAAACTGACAGCACCAAATTAATAGGAAAAAAAACGTACTCTGAGTAGAGAAAAAAAATTTATCCTCTTCAAGCAAGAATTCGCGTATGTTGTTCACGTGCATGTAGCTCTCGAGGCCCGTGCGCGCCAACAAATGGCGGCCTCGCTCAGGTCTGCGTGATCGTGGTGTTCGCGCGGGCTTTTATTATGTCGACCACCAACACGCACTTCTACATTGAACTACGCTGGCCGCACGCGGACAATAAAAAAATTTAATAGCACTGTGCCCTGCACCATTCGCTCACGCACATTATCACCCTGACACAGGAAACACGACTTGGAACCTCTGAAGCAAGACACTCTGAGAAGGAAAAAAAACTCACTGCTTTCCTCCTCTGAAGCCCTTCATGGCAAGGCCGGCTCGTCCTCTCGAGAGAAAAAAGGTGGGACCCATAACCTGTCAAGGTAGTGGGCTCGGAGATGACGGTAGGCACTTGCGAAGGAAAAGGCACAAAAGATTTAATCTCACAATGTATTATAAACACGTAATACGGCAAGGTCAGCTTTAGGCTGATACAGTAAAAGTAATATAACAGCTGTAAAGTGGCGATCTAGAAGAGAGACAGTGTATCGGTCGGCTGCCGAAGAAGCAGTGGAACTAGTGAGCGTCGCCAGACGACCACGAAGAGCTCAAGTGACTGTAGTGCCCGATGTCTTCATAATGCGGCGCATGTGTGAGCAAGCCGGGAATTTTGATTGCTCAAAGCTCACTTTCTTGACACAAATGGATTCAAAAATTAAATTCGAATTAATGACTACAAAACTGAACAATATTCTAAAAATAAACAGAATAAAATTACCAATAAAAATATTAAATCGAGATTTTTAAAAAGTAATGTACTAAAACCTGATAAATATGAATATGAAAATTTTGTTTATAATTCATATAGTAAAATTTAATAATGCAATGAATTCGTATGATTTTAAAAGTTNACCCTAAATATATTCACCAGTTTCTAAAATGCAGACTTCAAAAATTTTATTGGCATACTGTTGTCAAAATAAATTAGTTAATGAACAGATAGATGTAGAAACTACTTTTTTAAATGGTTGAGTAAAATCTGAGATTTATGTTAAACAACCTAGAGGTTAAAAAGAAAGTTTTGAAATTAAATAAGGCTTTGTATGGTTTAAGAGAAAGTCCAAGACTATAGTATACATATTTTGATACATTCATTAGAGAGTTTGGATTTGTGAGAAGGAGAAATAATTGTTGTCTATATGTATTAACTAATAAAAATTAAATTAATTATTTAATTTTGTTTGTTAATGACTTATCAATTTGTGGTAAGGATAAAACTAAAGTTAATTGTATTAAAGTATTGTTGTAAAAAAGGTTTTAGATTAAAGATCTAGAAGGAATTAAAACTTATTTAGGTAAAAATATTCGTTATAATTATGAAAAAGGGAAAATGACACATGATCAAAAAAATGTATAAAAACGTTAGTGAATGGATATGATAATAAAAATTTAAAATTGTATGCAGTTCCGATGGAACAAAATTTAAAATTAGAACTAGCACAATCAGCATGTGAGGGGATTAAATTTAGAAACTTAACTGGAGCTCTGTTGTACATAAGTTCAGGGACAAGACGTGATGATAGTTTTTTTGTTTATTATTTAAATAGTCTCTGAAACAGTTATAATAAGACACATTTTCAGTGTGCGTTAAAAAATTTGAAATATTTATTTTTGATGAAAGATTTAAAACTGCTTCATTAAAAGTATAATAGTAGTACTTTTATTGATTATGATGTTGATGCTGATTAAGCCAGTGATGTAGTTGATAGGAAATATACGACAGGTTACATTGTAAGGTTATACGGTAGAGTAATTTTTTTTGGAATCATAAAAACAAAATGGTGTTACTAAATCGTCAACTAAAGCTGAGTATGTTGCGTTATCTAGGGGTGTAAGTTAACTAAAAGTGATAAAGAACAATTGAACTGATTTCAAATTAAATTGAAAGAACCCATTCAAATTTATGAAGACAATAGTCGTTTTATAAGTTCTGTGGAATATAGTAATTTTACAAAAAATTCAAAGAATACATTTTAACACACTCTAAGTTTGTAAATAAGGGTTGTGTAAAAAATTTAATAAATATAGTAAAAACTAATTCAAATGATCATGCTACCGATATTCTGAAAAGCCATTAGGACGTGATAAGTTTCTAAAATTCAGAGAAAACTAGAATGTAATATAAATTTAAGATGGTCTGTTGAAATGTAAGTGAACTTATATTACTGGTAGTTAACGACATCAACTATACGGCGTACATACCACACGCACAAGATAGGATAAGAGGAACAGTATACATAATAAGGAAGTGTTAAGGCAGACTGATTATGACCTGTGCCAGGTACGCACGTTCACGGCGTACAGTGGGCAAAAACAGGTTTTTCTGTTTCAAAATCGTAAATCTCCAGAACGGTTAAAGATAAAGCCAAATTTTTTTCGAAAATCATAGATTAGTAAATTGTCTATACAGAAAAAATATCATACACCACGCCAAATGGTCCCCTAACCTTGAAAAAAATGGGGAATGATGGAAAAAATACCCATTTTTTCATTGGAAGTCATAAATCTCTCAAACGAACATAGATAGAATCATAAAACTTCTTGGAACATTTAGCTGTTTATACGGGGATAACACAAAAATTTCGTTAAGCACAGTGCAGTTATCCCCTAACCTGCAAAAAACGGTTAATTACTTAAAAATAGAGGTTTTGTCATTAAAAATCTCAAAAAATGAAAACAAACAAAAATACAATTTTAAAACAATATACTTAAAAAACCAAAAATACATGTTAGTTTTTTTACTGTGTCAAAATCTTTTCTAACCTAAAAAAATAATTAAACAGTGGAAACGACACGTTATTCTCTTGAAAATCGTAGATCACATGACTGAATAATAATAGAAAAAAATAACTTCCTGAAAAATTCTACTAAGTAACAAAAAACTAATAAAAATTTTTTTTCTTGTGGTATAAAGTAGTATCTAACCTATAAAAACAGTTGAATCATGGAAAAAGACGTGTTTCACTATTTACAATAAAAAATCTTATGAACCAATAAATATAGGATCATGAAACCCTTTTGAGTATTCAAGTTTCAGGTGAAAAAAACAGAAATTTTTTTTTCTTTATGTTTCAAGTCCTATCGTAACCTGTAAAAGTAAAAAGAATATGGAAAAAATTATTTCAAGTAGAACTGTGAGTTTTCTAAAGAAACTAATATTTATGATAGTGGCTTATGAACTTGTCAAAAATTGAAAGAGAGAAACTGGGAGCACACAAACATTTAGTCCAATACTTGAAATATTTATCCTAACCTACAAAAATGTTTATATCACAATAAAAACGTAGTTCTTTATTAATAACTGTCAATTCTAACTGGAAAAAAAATCATAAAACTTTTCTCAGCTTTTAACTTATACAACAACTTGAGCAGGTGCGTTTTTACTCACTAGTACAGTAAAATATTAAGAATAATACACTTTTTCCATTTGGAGTCTTAATTCTCCAGAGCAAATAGAGATAAGATTGTATAACTCACTAGGTAATAAAATATTTTCAATAACTGACCAAGCATTTCGTTTACTAGTGCGAAATCATTACTTAATTAGTCGTCAATCCTGAGTTACTTGGTAAAAGTATCATGGAATTGATCATTTCTTTCGTTATTTATTTAATCGATAACTTATCATTATTAAAAATCAATCTCCGATGTAATTATTTGTCATCACTTGGGTTATTAGGTTACAGTATGATTTTCAGCTATTGAAATGAATGTTTTCATGATGAAAATGATAAATATTCTGATGAGAATATTACAACAGACAATGAAAGTGATGACCATGATGCGAATGAAAACGATGAAAATAATAGTAAAGAGAATTATTAAGTAATTAAAGATGTAAAAAACAGCAAATTTTTTATTACAGACAATAGAACTACATGCGCTCAAAAGTAGTGTGCCTTATCAATTGTTTAACTAATTAAGGAGTTTTATATTCAAATGACAATTGGTTCTAGAAATATAAATTATTCAAAAATGTTATGACATTTTTGCACAACGAAAACATTTAGTTTTTTTTTTTAAAGAAAAAATTCACACTAGCTAACGAAATGCTTCGTCAGTTAACTAGAAACTTCATTAGCTAATGAGTTATACAATCTTATCTCTATTTGCTTTGGAGATTCGAGATTCCAAATGGGAAAAGTGTATTATTCCAAATATTTGACTGTACTAGTGAGTAAAAACGCACCTGTTCAAGTTGTTGTATAAGTTAAAAGCTGAGAAAAGTTTTATGATTTTTTTTCCAGTTAGAATTGACAGTTATTAATAAAGAACTACGTTTTTATTGTGATATAAACATTTTTGTAGGTTAGGATAAATATTTTAAGTATTGGACTAAATGTTTGTGTGCTCCCAGTTTCTCTCTTTCAATTTTTGACAAGTTCATAAGCCACTATCATAAATATTAGTTTCTTTAGAAAACTCACAGTTCTACTTGAAATAATTTTTTCCATATTCTTTTTACTTTTACAGGTTACGATAGGACTTGAAACATAAAGAAAAAAAAATTTCTGTTTTTTTCACCTGAAACTTGAATACTCAAAAGGGTTTCATGATCCTATATTTATTGGTTCATAAGATTTTTTATTGTAAATAGTGAAACACGTCTTTTTCCATGATTCAACTGTTTTTATAGGTTAGATACTACTTTATACCACAAGAAAAAAAATTTTTATTAGTTTTTTGTTACTAAGTAGAATTTTTCAGGAAGTTATTTTTTTCTATTATCATTTAGTCATGTGATCTACGATTTTTAAGAGAATAACGTGTCTGTTCCACTATTTAATCATTTTCTTAGGTTAGAAAAGATTTTAACACATTAAAAAAACTTACATGTATTTCTGGTTTTTGAACTATATTGTTTAAAAATTGTATTTTTGTTTGTTTTCATTTTTTAGGATTCTTAATGACAAAACCTCTATTTTTAAGTAATTAACCATTTTTTGCAGGTTAGGGGATAACTGCACTTTGCTTAACAAAACTTACATGTATTTCTGGTTTTTGAACTATATTGTTTAAAAATTGTATTTTTGTTTGTTTTCATTTTTTGGGATCCTTAATGACAAAACCTCTATTTTTATGTAATTACCCGTTTTTTGTAGGTTAGAGGATAACTGCACTGTGCTTAATGAAATTTTTGTGTTATCCCCGTATTAACAGCTAAACGTTCCAAAAAAATTCATAATTCTATCTATGTTCGTTTGAGAGATTTACAACTTCCAATGAAAAAATGGGTATTTTTTTCATCATTCCCCATTTTTTTCAAGGTTAGGGGACCATTTGGCGTGGTTTATGATATTTTTCTGTATAGACAATTTAATAATCTATGATTTTCGAAAAAAATTTGGCTTTATCTTTAACCGTTCTGGACATTTACGATTTTGAAACAAAAAAACCTGTTTCTGCTGACTGTGCGGCGTGTCTCTTGCAGAATCATGAAACTAACTATAAGAAAAGTAATCAATCTTTATTTGTTAAGATCAATAAATAAACATATTAATTAATCCATTTTCTTTGTTGTGTTTGCTACCTCATTATACACTTATTTTATCAAAAGTACTTTACTTAGTACCTATCAGGAAGAAAAAGCTGTAAGCTTACAGTGGCACTTTCTAAGTGAGTAGCCCACGATAGAGCACGGAACAGTAAGCTGGTCCTCGAAGACCCCGAGTCCTTTTCAAGACTCAAAGGAATTGGCACCTCCAGCAACCGGTCGCAAGCATGGTCGTTAATGCTGTTAGAAACGATGATCTCTCTGGTGGCTCCACCCCAAAGTAATGCTAATGCAGCTTCGCTGGTTTCTCGAGTAGTAGTACTAGTACTACTACTACTACTACTGCAACTACTACTGCTACTGCTACTGCTACTGCTACTGCTACTGCTACTGCTACTACAAATGCTACTGCTACTGCTACTGCTACTGCTACTGCTACTACTACTACTACTGCTACTGCTACTGCTGCCCCAGGTAGGTTTTTTGTAGTTGTAGTAGTACTAGTAGTAGAAGTAGTAGCAGCAGCAGCCCGGGTTGGGTTTTCGCTAGTTTCTCCATACCAGGCGCTTCCCCGGGTGGCGGATATGGGCATCCTCTTAAAATATAAGGTGACGATGGGCAGCTGGGGTGGCTCTCAGTGGTGGTGGTCGGGGGCGTGGATCAAAAGGCGTGTGTGGCATTGGCGTGTGTATCTGCGGCAATGTGGACGGGGGACTAGTGCCCCATGTCTCCATCGGTGTGAATGCATGGGCCGGCTCTGCTTGTGCTCCATGTTCTTTGCTTTTTGCTGCTGCCAAAGGTGGCACTCCATTGCTTGATGCGAGCCAACAAAAACAAGCACCCATCGTGTATAAAAGTAAGCGGTGGTTAAAATATTTTTCTCAGATACATGCATCACACACACTCACTAAACAAACACAGGGACACTTATGGATTGTTCTGGGTTGCGTGTGGCAAGTCCTTTTCCAGGCTTGCGTTGAAGGCCTGGCAACGAGTAAAGCCGGACAATGAGGCCCAATTCAGTCTGGGTAATCACATCTGATATAGCTGTACGCCTCATGTACAAAAAAGACGTGGTGGGCCGACTTAGCTAGGCTTACAACGACTGAGGAGGCTATATGGCAGCACCTCAGTGCCTTACGCCAGCTCGTTTTAATGGGTTGTCTTTGCGACCGTGAGACTGTACGTTGCTGCTTGTCTTGCTGAGATGACCGTAGTGAACTAACATATACATACATCACTCATGAACACTATTCGTAGACTTGTTACTCAACGCAAGGGCAGTCTCCATGAGTAGGACTCAGGGAAAGTGGCGACTCCCGGCCGGCCCGAGCAAGAAGCGGTTCTCTCTGGTAACACAGAAGGCCGCTACTCTGGTTTTAACCTTTTCCAAATACTTATTTCTAGCAAAAAAACTAGTGCTGGCCTTCACGGGTCAGTAAGACACTTAAAAAGATGCCAAAATTAAAAAAGTCGATGAAAAACATGTACCCCAGGTGGTAAACTCTCTAAGGGCATTCGGCGGCAGTTGGGATGACCGTTGTGTACCAACGAATACATACATAATACACGAACACCCTTTTTACACTTGTTACTCAACGCCAGGGCAGTCTCCGTGGGTGGGACTGAGGAAGAGTGGCGACTCCCGGCCGGCCCGAGCAAGTAGTGGTTTTCTCTGGTCACAGAGAGGGCTGCTGCCCTGGTTTTAACCCTTTCCAAATACTTATTTCTAGAAAAAAAAGGGTAGTGCTGGCCTTCGCGGGTCAGTACGACACTAAAAAGATGCTAAAATGAAAAACGTCGATGTAAAACAAGTACCCCAGGCGGTAACCTCTCTGAGGGAATCCGCCGTCAGTTCCGATCCGGTGAAAGCCCGGGTGACTGACGTAGGCCCCACGGATTCTGGGAAGGGGCCACAAAGACGAGTCTCATGGCCAACAGGGACTGCTAAATGTTCCATGGCCTTCGCTTACAGACAAATGAGAAGAGGAAGCCTGTCGAGTATAGGCACTAACGACACCGAGGTTAGCAACGTGTCGGTATTATCCACCAGACCCAGGAAGAGCTTGCTTTTGTAGAAGAAAGTGTCACTAGGCTCGGAGTAAAGCGACAGCAAGTTGCTGATCAAGTCCAATCAGCAACAAATGACATTACAGAGACGTTACAACTGATTAATGATAAGTACGGCAACACAGCGAACGCTGTTAAAAATGGACTCAAAGCGGTGCTTAAGCATCTTCAAGAGGTTGAGGTGCTAAGAAAAGGCTGTCTTTTCGAAGAACATTCGTGTACCAATGCTTACAAGTCGTCATTTGAATCCCTGCAGTGGAGGGAAAAAAGGCGAGATAATTTTCGATGGTATGTACAGAAACGAACCCTGAACACTGCCTTAAAGGAAATAGAACGAAGTAAGAGAAACAGGAGCCCATCGGACAGCCCTGAGAAACGCCAGCAGGCTATGTCTTCAAAGAAAAAGAAAACAGGCACTGGCAAACAAGAAGAAATTCCACAGAATGACAAAACAAGCCGGAAGAAAAGAGTGGACGCCACAACAACAGTTGTAGTGAAGATTGCTGAAGGACAGACCTTTGCAAAGGTGCTGAGGACGATGAAGGCGAACTTTGACCCTAAGAAGGCTAAAGGGGCAGTCCAAAGTGTTGTCACTACAAAAAAAGGAGACATACTTATTAAAGCCAAAGGTGTAGAGAATGCTACTGCATTCTCACAGCAAATTGAAAAATCGGTAGCCAGACAGGGTACTGTTAAAATGAGCGACAAAAAAGTGACATTAGAGGTCTGAAACCTGGATGCCATTGTAGACGAAGATGAGGTCAAAGAGGCCTTTGCTAGGACTTTTGGATATCAGAGCCAGGAGCCGGAAGTTGCTCTCTTGCAGCCAAATGCCAGAGGACAGAGGCTGGCTTTAATAAAGGTGGACGAAGCATCTGCCAGACAAGTAGAAAAGGAAGGCAGGTTACGAGTTGTCTTTGCAAGCTGCCGAATTCAAAAAAGAATCGAAGTAACAAGATGTTACAAATGCCTGAGATATGGACACGTCTCAGACAACTGTAAAAACAAAATAAGATCCAAGCTGTGCTTCCGGTGTGGAAGCTCAAATCACCGAAAGAAAGAGTGTCAAGGCCCAGCACGGTGCTTCCTTTGCCCAACAACGGACAACAAGCACGAAGCAGGCAGCGGGAGCTGCCCTTCATTTAGAAAAACCCTGAAAGAGGCCAGGAATAAGGCTTTAGCAGGATCAGAATGAGGTAAAAAGGCCTTGAGTTGAAAGACAGGCTCATGTGGACCCACGCTGCGCTGGATACTTTTTACCTATCAGCATGGGAAAGCATTAAGCTTATAGTGGTTCTGGCTAAGTAGGCGGCCTACTATGAAGCGCTAGACAAGGTGCTGGTCCTCAGGGACCCCAAGTCCTTTTTAGGACTCGAGAGCATCTGCACCTCTAGCAAATGGTGGCGAGTTAGCTCGTTAATGCTGTGAGACGCGATGGTCTCCCAGGTGGCTCCACCCTGAAGTAATGCTTACGTGGTTCCGGGGTGGATGAAAAGCCACGCGGCATGGGGGGGGTTTTAGTGAGTATGGGTGGTCTAATAAAAAAAAAATCCACTGAGTCCCACACTACCGCTGTTTCTGCGGTGAGCCTCAGTGCATTTCTCCTCCCTCCACAAAAAAAAAAAAAAAAAAAAACTACTACTACTACTCATAGCATTGCACGTCACAGCGAGATTGCAAGAAGAGGCCGAGCGTAAAATACGGTGGGTGGTCGCGATAGTGTCGGAGTAGCTCTGGCATCATGGTTTTGAGCTAGCAGTAGGAAAAACTTAGATGGTCGTTCTCACCAGACAGAGGTGGTTCAGGGGTGATTTTCGCCTGAGCGTTGCGGGTGAGGTTATCTGCGCGAGTCCGGTGGTGCGCTACCTTGGAGTGTAGATCGATTCACGACTCACCTTCGGGGAGCACATCAGAAGAGCAGCCGATAAAGCCACTGGGGTCCCTGGGGCGCTTTCACGGTTAATGCCGAACGTTGGGGACCCGCGGAAAGCCAAAAGACGGTTCCTCGCGTCGGTCTCCAACTCGATCCTGCTGTACGGCGCGGAGGTATGGGCGGACGCACTCGCGAGGAAGGATGTCCGAGAGCGCTTAACTTCGGTGCAGCATATCGGATCTCTACGAATCGCGTGTGCCTACCGCACGGTCTCCTCCACTACTGCTATGGTGATAGCACGAACGATCACCGTCGTGTTGCTTGCGCGGAAGCGGTGAAGGAAATTCCTGAGCTCTGGCGACGAAAGTGACAGCGACAGACGGGAGGAAACGTTGACAACGTGGCAACAGGAGTGGGGTCGAGCTGTAGTGGGTAGATGGACGCACCGCCTGATTCTGCACCTACGCCCATCGGTGGAGAGAGGGCATGGGGAGGTAAACTACCACCTCTCCCAGTTTCTCTCCGGGCATGGCCAGTTTAATACCTATCTTCATCGCATGGCGGTGAGGACACACCTAGGTGTTCTTACTGCCCTGCGTTGGATGATACCGTCGAACATATGTTTTTCGTGTGTGAGAGATGGCACCGTGAGCGCCAGCAGCTGGCGAGCGGGGTCGGCGTGGCGCCCACCTCCGAAAACATCATCTCTAAGATGATCAGCAGCGAAGAGGGCTAGTCGGCGCTGGATGGCTTCGTTGGGTCTGTCCTCCGGCAGAAAAAAGAAGAGGAGAGGGCCACCATGCAGGTAACGGGGGCCCCCTGAGTAGGTAAATGTGGACTCAAGCTTAGTTTTTATACCGATCAGCGAGGAAAAAAATTTAGCAAGCGCAAGAATACGGGTGCCGGTCTTCAGGGACCCCGAGTCTTTTTCAGGACTCGAAAGGATTGGTACCTCTAGCAACTGGTGGTGAGCTTGCTCGCTAATGCTGTGAGACTTAATGGTCTCCTTGGTGGCTCAACCCTGAAGTAATGCTAACGCGGTTCCGAGGTGGATCGGAAGCCACGTGGCATGGGGGGGGGTTTTAGTGGGTATAAGTGGTCTAATAAAAAAAAAATTCACCGAGTCCCACACTACCGCTGTCCCTGCGGTGTGCCTCAATGCATTTCCCCTCCCTCCACAAAAAAAAAAAAAAAAAAAAAAAAAAAAAAAAAAAAAAAAAAAAAAAAAANGGTTTTAGTGGGTATCGGTGGTCTAATAAAAAAAATTCACCGAGTCCCACACTACCGCTGTCCCTGCGGTGTGCCTCAATGCATTTCCCCTCCCTCCACAAAAAAAAAAAAAAAAACTACTACCACTACTACTACTTAAAGCCACGACAAGGATCCCCCCTCCCACCAATTTATTTAAGATCACTAATTCGGTGAAGGTCGCGGCTTTTGTAGGAGTTACCATAAGACTTGTCAAGGAGTGGTGTGACACGTGTGTGCCCAAAAGAACCGCAAACTGGGGCTGGTGCTCATGCTACTGGTGGACTTCAGAAATTGCCGACCTACGCGAGAAGGTGCAGTTTTACGCCGTATTGAACATTGACACAGAAATCGCGAAGACACGAAGGTGGCTGTTGCCGCGTACAGGAAAGCAAAAAGTATCCTGGTGTGAAAGATCAAGGTGAGCAAGAACCGATGCTGGCGTGAACTCATCGCTGATGTAGATCAAGATACGTGGGGCCTGGGCGACCGAATCGCGCTAAAAAGACTGCGTGTCTCAGACCCGGTGGCGCTGATGGAGCCTTTCTTTTTCGAGAGGGTGGTCTCTTGTCTCTTTTGGGAGCATCCTGAGAGGAGGCGGAAGGACATAAGTGTGGGTGAGGTGACATTCTCTACCCTCGATGAATTGAGGTCAGTGGTATCGAAGACGCCGGGCCGCAAGGCCCCGGGTTTGGACGGGATGCCGTCCAAAGTCCTCAAGGTCATAGCCACGGAAAAATCACATTTGTTGCTGGACGTGTTTAACGTGTCTTTGCGCATCAGACTGTCCAGCAAATGGTAGAAGATTCAAAGGCTTGTCCTTTTGGATAAGGGTAAACCGCTCCCCATGGTCCCGTCGTCGTTCCGACCTTTGTGCATGCTGGATAATGGCGGAAAAATGCTTGAGAGGCTGATACGAACTTGTCTATGAGAAGAAGTTAGTCTCTCAAACAATCGGTACGGGTATCGAAGAGGACCATGGACGGTCATGGCTGTGGCTGATGTCCTTGTGTCAGTGAGGGAGGCATGGAAACCCTCACATATGAAGAGAAGCACCTGCATTCTGGTGACTCTCGACGTTAAAAACGCTTTCAACTCGGCCAAATGGTCCAACATAATAAGGGCCATGAGGCGCCAGAACGTACTGGAATACCTAAGAAAAATACTGGATAGCTATCTTCAGGATCGTAAACTTAGTACGACACGAAGGACGTATCAAGAAAACGGTGCCTGACGTCAGGAGTCACACAGGGCTCTACCCTTGGCCCTGACTTATGGAACCTGGTCTACGATAAACTTTTGCACCTTCAAATGCCTTCAGGGGTAAAGCTGATGGGTTTTGCTGATGACATAGCACTGCACGTCACAGCGAGATCCCGAAAGAAGGCCAAGCGCAAGATTCAGTGGGTGGTCGCGATGGTGTCGAAGTGGCTGCGGGATAAAGGTTTTGTACTTGCAATTGACAGGACGGAGATGGTCGTCCTTACCAGGCAAAGGTGGTTTAGAGGAAATTAGCCTGAGCGTTGCGGTCGAGGCAATCTGCGCAAGTCCAATTGTGCTCTACCTGGGGGTGTGGGTCGACTCACGGCTCACCTTCTGGAAGCACATCAAGAGAGCAGCTAACAAAACCACAAAGGTTGCGAAAGCGCTAACACGGTTAATGCCGAACGTTAGTGACCCACGAGGGGCTAATAAACGGCTTCTGGCATTGGTCTCCAACTTAGCACTGCTGTACGGCGTGGAGGTGTGGACGGATGCAGTTGCGAGACGGGACGTCCAAGAGCGACTCATTTCAGTGCAGCGCGTTGGATCTCTAAGAATCGCTTCCTCCTACTGCACGGCTTCCTCTGCTGCTGTTATGGTGATAGCACAAGTGATCCACATCATGTTGCTTGCACTGGAGCATCGAAAGAAATTTCTGGGCTCCAGAGACGAAAGTGATGGTGACAAGCGGGCAAAAACGATGACGACATGGCAACAGAAGTAGGATCAGGCAAGTGTGGGTAGATGAACGCACTGGCTGATCCTGGACCTGCGACTATGGGTGGGGATAGGGAACGGAGAGGTCAATTATTGCCTCACTTAGTTCCTCTATGGTTATAGTCAGTTCAAGGCCTATCCTCATCGCATGGCAATAAAAGCATCCCCTAGATCAGTATTGGTCTTAAGTCCTTAGATTTTGGCTCCGAGCGCTTGCCAGCGCCACCCTCAGGGCCAACTAGAAGTAATTAATCAGACTCATCATGCGTGCCTAGTTTTTTTAGTGGAGTAAGGGCTGGTTTGGTCAGACATGCCCAAGCCCGCCGTCGCGGAAGAGTCCCTAGCGTTTCAGCAGACGAGTGCATTCAAATGGATTGCAGATTGCTATTGACGTATCAGGTGCGTATTTTGAGTATGTTTCTATTTTGAAGTAATTTAGCTTAGTGATTTGAAGACACTTGCAATATTACATCCAAATGTTTAGACAAGCTTTGTTAAATTATAATACTGATTGTTGCTTCACGTTGCAGATGCCTCCTTGAAAATCAATTTGGATAATGCATTTATTCTGGTAAGCGATGCGACTTGGGTTAATTTTCCAACTCACATTGATTTGATGCACAAATCAAAAGTGCCCTAGGCATTCGGATAAATGCTGGTTCACTGCCAGAAGGTGTTCATTACACAAGGTAAGAACGTCGATATTGTATAAAAAATTAAAGTTGAAGCAATTGTTGGAAATCGATTATCTTCTTTCATTTACAGTATTCAAGCTTGCGATGAAACAAATGTAGATAAGGGATCTGTTTATCGCATACTTATCACTGCAGTACAGCCAGCAACAGTTTCTCACAATTTATCCCTTCCAGATCTCATCTTTAAAAATGCTTAATTCAAACCAAACACTGTGCAGCATCAGCAGTGGTTATTGTGGTAGCAAGCTCGACATGAGAGAAGTTTGATTGATGGCAGACCTGAGCTGCCTGACGTGTTGACTGTCATAAGAAGGCGGAGAATTAGAGAGTGCTGCTACGGACTGTGGGTCTTGAAGACTGTATTTGCCTGACAAATGTGACACTCCTAGTTATATACCTAGTTCGCAGAGGTTCAGCCAGCATACTATCCAGCCACTTGAGGCATGTGAATTGGCTTCTCCAAGTGGAAAAACCTAAGGTAGCCAGTGACTCTGAGCGTTGTGCATCACCGATACCAGCCATCGTTCTGGAAAAAGGAGGACATGCCAGTTCGGAAGAAGCTGTCACTGCCACGTTTACCAAGCTCGATATAATCGAAAGTTTCGCATCCGAAAATTCCCAGCACGAGTAATCAGCTAACGTTGCCAAAAGACAAGACAAAACATCAGAGGACATCCTCAACATCGTGCGATGGAGATTATAAGTCGTGTTCAGAATATAAGACCAATACGGATCATTTGCGCATCTGTATTGTTTGTTTTCGCCATGAAGATTTTACAAAACAATTTGGGGAGCTGGTGGAACGAATCCAGCTGGCATTATTGTAAGTTGCTATGATTGTATAAAAATAATGATTCACTTTGCTGACAAGATGTTTGAGAACGACCGCAACTGTTTGATTGGCAGTCCCGACAAACACAAAAGTCCTTTGAGAGCACTGGACTTTATTCCATTTCAGTCTCATTTTCTAGCTTCTGGTGCGACAGATAGTGACATTTATACTTTGTATATTAATTAAACAAATGAGCCTATGTCTCCTAGTTCCAAAAAAATTCATCACTTAAGGATGTACTAGATAAATCATGGAATACACGAGGTACGTTACTTGGCAACATTTTTTTTTACACATTCATAATTGACATTAGAGCATTTTGTTGTTAACAGTGCAACACATTCTTGCTTCGACATTTTCACAGCGTTGTGTCATTTGAAGAAGAATTAAGCCATGGTAATACTCACCGATGCCAATTCAAGAGCCTCTATAAGCATTATCATCAGGAATTTTAACATAACAATTCTTCATTATTATTGAAATATAAGTGAGACGGAAATCAGTACACTGACATCCTGATATATAGTCACACAGCTGTCTCTTGCTTCAGAAGATGATTAAACTCCAATTATTGAACTGTGGGATTTGAGATTTGCAACCACACCGTAAAAAATATTCCAAAATCATCGAAGGAAAGTAATATCAATTGCCTGGAATCCTTATAATTCTGATCTTCTCAGTTATGCAAAAGACAATAGAATTCTCTCTTGGAATCCTAATTTCGATATTCCAGTACGTAGCAGTTGAATTTTTCTCGCAACTCTGTTTTTTATTGTGTGATGCTTATTTTTTATTACAAATCTTATTTTAGGATGGTGATATTGTTGGCTAATTGGTTCAAACAAATCATGGAAACTAAAATGTGTCTTCGTGTCCTAGATGAGCTTGCTTGGTTGTGAGTACTTCTTCATATGGCCAGGCAATCGTATACTCTCTGTAAGGTGGAGCTGACCATTGATCTGCTAAAACGTTGAATAAAATGTTGATTTATTTTCTGGCATGGACCCATTCCCACAAGTTTCACCGATGATGCAAACAGAAGTATATTATAAAAGTAATGCTGTAGAGTTCCCAGTCTCTGGTTTAATGGTAGCTAACTATGCGAATAATACCATAGTTGAAGTTATACCTTTTATTCAACTAACAATGAGAGTTGGAAAAAAAATTAAAATAATTCCCGAACCAAATAATATACCAATTAAGTCAGACTATACAGCTGAAATTGATGATCAAACTGCTCAATTCCAATAATTGTAATCAAAACGCTTCTAACTAGTGTTCTCGTAACTTATGTAGATCTACAAGCTTCCAAAGTAATATTTTGTAGCTTGCTATACATGCCAATATATTTAAAGTTCCAGCAACCAATACAGTTATTGCGCCAAAGTTGTTAAATTACTTAAAAAAAATAAACATTGGCAATTGACAAAATTGTTTAAAGAGATGCTACTTTTAAAAATTGAAGTATTAGTTACATTTCAACATTTTTACAAATTAAAGCTAATTTTTTTTTAGAAATAAACATTTTATTACACCTGGATCTGTCCTTACTCTTTTTTTCCATTATCCTTTTTTCACGATATTCTCTATTGGATTACATTTTTCATTGAGCTCATCAATAGAGAAAACATTAATTATACACAACGTTCAATATCAAAAGAAAATTGCAAAATCTACACCTACAGAAATGATGTTAAGACAAGGACAAGATTATTTAAAGAGTAAATGAAAAATAGAGAGGTAAATATGGAGATGACTAAGAGAGTAAGTCGAGTTATTAAATTGTATATTCGTTTATTCACCATAAATCAGTTATTAATCAATTTTTTTTTTTTTTTTT
>NW_019379909.1:914569-976471 GCF_000648655.2 Copidosoma floridanum | reverse complement strand
TATGTAAGTTTGACGACTTTCAAACTTAGCCGCCTACATGACGTCTGTAGCCGGCTAAGCGGGTACTCGCTTCGAGCGACGTGCCTCGAGTAGAGCTAGTTGCTGATAAGCTATGCTGCGTCATAGTCGCACTCGCTTTTATACAGTAAGCGTATATTATTTCTAAATATCTGTGATTACCAACATTTGTGTTGATTCAGGTAAATGATATACGGTAGTGATATTGGTTGTATATAGTTTGTGTATTTTTAGATATTAAGTATTTTTGTATTACAGTTTTTCACTGCAACAGCACGTGTTGGTTATTTCCCCTTACTCCAACCCGCTCCTTTTAATAAGTCTCCAAGGCAGAGACATATATGATTAATGTTTTCTCTATTGATGAGCTCAATGGAAAATGTAATCCAATAGAGAATATCGTGAAAAAAGGATAATGGAAAAAAAGAGTAAGGACAGATCCAGGTGTGATGAAATGTTTATTTCTAAAAAAAAATTAGCTTTAATTTGTAAGAATGTTGAAATGTAACTAATACTTCAATTTTTAAAAGTAGCATCTCTTTAAACAATTTTGTCAATTGCGAATGTTTATTTTTTTTAAGTAATTTAACAACTTTGGCGCAATAACTGTATTGGTTGCTGGAACTTTAAATATATTGGCATGTATAGCAAGCTACAAAATATTACTTTGGAAGCTTGTGGATCTACATAAGTTACGAGAACACTAGTTGGAAGCGTTTTGATTACAATTATTGGAATTGAGCAGTTTGATCATCAATTTCAGCTGTATAGTCTGACTTAATTGGTATATTATTTGGTTCGGGAATTATTTTAATTTTTTTTCCAACTCTCATTGTTAGTTGAATAAAAGGTATAACTTCAACTATGGTATTATTCGCATAGTTAGCTACCATTAAACCAGAGACTGGGAACTCTACAGCATTACTTTTATAATATACTTTTGTTTGCATCATCGGTGAAACTTGTGGGAATGGGTCAATGCCAGAAAATAAATCAACATTTTATTCAACGTTTCAGCAGATCAATGGTCAGCTCTACCTTACAGGGAGTATACGATTGCCTGGCCATATGAAGAAGTACTCACAACCAAGCAAGCTCATCTAGGACACGAAGACACATTTTAGTTTCCATGATTTGTTTGAGCTAATTAGCCAACAATATCACCATCCTAAAATAAGATTTGTAATGAAAAATAAGCATCACACAATAAAAAACAGAGTTGCAAGAAAAATTTACCTGCTACGTACTGGAATATCGAAATTAGGATTCCAAGAGAGAATTCTATCGTCTTTTGCATAACTGAGAAGATCAGAATTATAAGGATTCCAGGCAATTGATATTACTTTCCTTCGATGATTTTGGAATATTTTTTACGGTGTGGTTGCAAATCTCAAATCCCACAGTTCAATAATTGGAGTTTAATCATCTTCTGAAGCAAGAGACAGCTGTGTGACTATATATCAGGATGTCAGTGTACTGATTTTCGTCTCACTTATATTTCAATAATAATGAAGAATTGTTATGTTAAAATTCCTGATGATAATGCTTATAGAGGCTCTTGAATTGGCATCGGTGAGTATTACCATGGCTTAATTCTTCTTCAAATGACACAACGCTGTGAAAATGTCGAAGCAAGAATGTGTTGCACTGTTAACAACAAAATGCTCTAATGTCAATTATGAATGTGTAAAAAAAAATGTTGCCAAGTAACGTACCTCGTGTATTCCATGATTTATCTAGTACATCCTTAAGTGATGAATTTTTTTGGAACTAGGAGACATAGGCTCATTTGTTTAATTAATATACAAAGTATAAATGTCACTATCTGTCGCACCAGAAGCTAGAAAATGAGACTGAAATGGAATAAAGTCCAGTGCTCTCAAAGGACTTTTGTGTTTGTCGGGACTGCCAATCAAACAGTTGCGGTCGTTCTCAAACATCTTGTCAGCAAAGTGAATCATTATTTTTATACAATCATAGCAACTTACAATAATGCCAGCTGGATTCGTTTCACCAGCTCCCCAAATTGTTTTGTAAAATCTTCATGGCGAAAACAAACAATACAGATGCGCAAATGATCCGTATTGGTCTTATATTCTGAACACGACTTATAATCTCCATCGCACGATGTTGAGGATGTCCTCTGATGTTTTGTCTTGTCTTTTGGCAACGTTAGCTGATTACTCGTGCTGGGAATTTTCGGATGCGAAACTTTCGATTATATCGAGCTTGGTAAACGTGGCAGTGACAGCTTCTTCCGAACTGGCATGTCCTCCTTTTTCCAGAACGATGGCTGGTATCGGTGATGCACAACGCTCAGAGTCACTGGCTACCTTAGGTTTTTCCACTTGGAGAAGCCAATTCACATGCCTCAAGTGGCTGGATAGTATGCTGGCTGAACCTCTGCGAACTAGGTATATAACTAGGAGTGTCACATTTGTCAGGCAAATACAGTCTTCAAGACCCACAGTCCGTAGCAGCACTCTCTAATTCTCCGCCTTCTTATGACAGTCAACACGTCAGGCAGCTCAGGTCTGCCATCAATCAAACTTCTCTCATGTCGAGCTTGCTACCACAATAACTACTGCTGATGCTGGACAGTGTTTGGTTTGAATTAAGCATTTTTAAAGATGAGATCTGGAAGGGATAAATTGTTAGGAACTGTTGCTGGCTGTACTGCAGTGATAAGTATGCGATAAACAGATCCCTTATCTACATTTGTTTCATCGCAAGCTTGAATACTGTAAATGAAAGAAGATAATCGATTTCCAACAATTGCTTCAACTTTAATTTTTTATACAATATCGACGTTCTTACCTTGTGTAATGAACACCTTCTGGCAGTGAACCAGCATTTATCCGAATGCCTAGGGCACTTTTGATTTGTGCATCAAATCAATGTGAGTTGGAAAATTAACCCAAGTCGCATCGCTTACCAGAATAAATGCATTATCCAAATTGATTTTCAAGGAGGCATCTGCAACGTGAAGCAACAATTAGTATTATAATTTAACAAAGCTTGTCTAAACATTTGGATGTAATATTGCAAGTGTCTTTAAATCACTAAGCTAAATTACTTCAAAATAGAAACATACTTAAAATACGCACCTGATACGTCAATAGCAATCTGCAATCCATTTGAATGCACTCGTCTGCTGAAACGCTAGGGACTCTTCCGCGACCGCGGGCTTGGGCATGTCTGACCAAACCAGGCCTTACTCCACTAAAAAAACTAGGCACGCATGATGAGTCTGATTAATTACTTCTAGTTGGCCCTGAGAGTGGCGCTGGCAAGCGCTCGGAGCCAAAATCTAAGGACTTAAGACCAATACTGCCCTAGATGTGCTCACGGCCTCATGGTGGTTGATACCGTCAAACACACGTTTTTCGTGTGCGAGAGATGGCAACCTGTGGACAAGCTCGGCATGACACCCACTCCTAGAAAAATTATCTCTAAGATGCTTTGCAGTGAAGAGAGATGGAGGGCGGTGGATGGTTACGTCGGGTCAGTGGTCCGTCGCAACTCTTGCAAGGGGGAAGAGGAGAAAGCCACTGCGCGGGACGCCAAAGCTGGCCTTTAGGTGGCAGCATAAAGAAGCAACAAATGTTGCAGCACTAAAAAACGGGTTTCATTTCTCAGGGACCTCGAGTCCTTGTCAGGACTCAAGAGGATCAGCACCTCTACCAAATGGTGGCAAGTTAGCTCGTTAATGCCGTAAGATGCGATGGTCTCCCTGGTGGCTCCTTCCTGAAGTAATGCTAACGCGTTTGCAGGGTTGAACGAAAGCCACGCGGCATGTGGGGAAGATTTTAGTGGAGAAAGGTGGTCTAATGAGAAAAATTTACCAAGTCCCACACTATCGCTATCCCTGTAGTGTGTCTGAATGGATTTTCCCTCCCTCCATAAAAAAAAGAACTGCTACAGCTACTGCTACTGCTACTGCTACTGCTACTGCTACTGCTACTGTTACTGCTACTGTTACTGCTACTGTAACTGTTACTGCTACTACTACCAGTGCTTCTGCTACTACTTCAAAAAATAAGAAAACAGGCAGTGGCAAACAAGAAGAAATTCCACCCCTGGTAGCACAATCTTACGCACTGGCAGTGCGTAAGTCTGCACCTGGTCTGCTTCCGGGATCTTGTGTAATTCTGATGCATGACAAGTGCATAAGACACTTTCCGGCAGATTTGCGCAAGATTTGCGTGCAGGCGAGTGCGCAAGACTCTTGCGTAAGAAGTGCATAAATCTGACCATCAGTCGAGTGCGTTATTCGTCTTGACTCGACGCACTCCTGATTTCGGCAGATTTGCGCAAGATTTGCGGGCACGTAAGTGCACAAAACTCTTGCGTAAGAAGTGCACAAATCTGACGATTAGTCGAGTGCGTTATCATTCTGACTTGATGCACTTCCACTTACGGCAGATTTGCGCAAGATTTGCGTGCAGGCAAGTGCGCAAGACTCTTGCGTAAGAAGTGCACAAATCTGACGGTCAATCGAGTGCGTTATTATTTTTATTCGATGCACTCCTCCTTGTTGCAGAATTTTGCAGAATTCTTGGAAGACAATAATTGACACAAGCTGTTTTAACTATGGTTTTGACTTATTTTGCTTGTAATAACATATTTCTTACGTTTTTGCTGGTGTAGAAATTGTAAAGAAATTTCTGAAGTGAGATTTTAACATCAGAAATTTCTTGAGATTTTTTAACAGGGTTATGGAAGACATTTATTTTTGTGCACTGACATTTTTTTATGTACAATCGGCACCAAAAGATCACAAATTACCTTTATATAGGAAAAAATTAGGAAAATACTATGAATACACTAGTTTTGCTGACTCATTATGGAAATTTTATTGTATCAGCGAAAAAAAACCCAGGAATTTTTCTGGAATTCAGTTCCCAATGTTTTTTATAGTTTTAAGAATGAAAATAGTTCTTAATTCAAAATTGTATGTACATGTGTGCTTATGTATGTATGTGTATTTGTATGTGATCGGTCGTGTCTCAGAGCCCTGTGGTCAAATTTTAATGATTTCGGGTTCAACTTTATTGTTTTTGCATACTTCTACCGGCTTGAAAAAAGAAATTTTAGTTTCGCACCGTATCAAGGTTGATGCTGTTCATTTTCGATCGTTGACACGGTTTTTAAAAACATTTGTTTTTGCTTTTAAAACTATTTTTATTTATTGCGTATAGAATCAACACTATTTTATATTTGAAATCCTTTTAAAAGGTTTTTTTTTACTTCAAATGTATACAATACTTAAATTTCAAGATTTGTTAATGTGTCAGAAAAACAACTATAGATAACAAAACAAAAGTATTTACACTTTTCTCTGATAAAATTTGGATCAATAGGATTGAAATAATAAAGTGTCACGAAAAAAATAGATATATTAGATTGTAAACATAAACAAAATATATAGTATAATGAAATCACTCATTAACAAATTGATTCAAATTTATTGCAAAATAAAATATTTAGCGGGTATCATGGCAGGAGTGTGAGTTGCAAGTATAAATATTTGGGGTGGGGGTATAAGTGCTTCTCATAACGAAGACACCCTATAAACTTATTGAAAAAAACAAGCAAATTGTTCCTTACTTGGCAGTGTGGTTGGAAAGGTCAAGATATCGTGACAGAGGGGGGTTGAAATAACCAGCCAAGAAAACTTTATCATTAAGTAGAGAAACAGATATGCGTGTATACAAATGACAGTTACGAGAGCTAAGGATTTTTAATAATTTACCAATACAAACAGTACATTTTTCACTAAACACTAACAGTATGTTTTTTGCTAACAATTTCTTCTGATTTATATAAGAAAAATTATTATCAATACAAATTATACCTGTGGATTTTATTTTTTAAAATGATATTGCAAATAAGTGTAAAGCTACAAAGTGCAGAAAAAGAATAGGAAGTCGAAAAACACTGTTATAAATTTTTTTATAGGAAACAAGTACAAACCCATGATTTGTGCACTTCTTACGCAAGGATCTTGGGTTAAAAAGCCTTGAGTCATAGTTTCAAGCAGTCATTATTCAATATCCTCCTTATTCTTGATAAAAATGACTGGAGTTTTGAATGCAGGTTATCCCCCAGACTGTAACTGTTTTTACGCCCTTTATTCTTCTTGATTAACTAATCACACATGACATCTATAAACTCTACACTGGATTCACATAAATTTAAACTAATTCATATAAATTTAAACTTATTCATATAAATTTAAACTTATACATGCGACTTGACCATCACTTTCTTTAATTTTGTTTTGGTTTTTCTGTTTTTTTTTTGTTTTTATATAACTTGTATTTAATACTGATGTACCTTTATTTTTAATTCAACTTCTATTTTTCATACATTATTTTTATTGATTAATGACTTTTTCTCTTAATTTCATATGTAAATCTATTTTTGTCAACTAATTTGTAACTTTTGCGCAATTTATATTATACTCTGTAAAATTAAAATTTGAGACCGAACGTGGTTAAACCACGTGATCTTATAAAAACGTTACTTACTTACTTACTTACTTGTGTATTCACCTGCACAGAAATTTTGCGCAAATCTGCTACAATCAGGAGTGCGTCGAGTCAAGACAAAAAACGCACTTAACTGATCGTTAGATTTGTGCACTTCTTGCGCAAGGATTTTGCGCACTCGCCTGCACCCAAATCTTGCGCAAATCTGCCACAATCAGAAGTGCGTCAAATCAAGATAAATAACGCACTCGACTGATCGTCAGATTTGTGCACTTCTTACGCAAGAGTCTTGCTGACCTGTCGTGCATTAGAATTACGTTAGATCTTGGAAGCAGACTAGATGCAGACTCACACAATTTCGCTGTCAATGTAAATCTTGTGCAAGAAGTACGTTAGAATTGCAAAGACTGTGCTACCAGGGACTAAATGATAAAACAAGCTGGAAGAAAGAAGTGGACGCCACAACAACAGCACTAGTAAAGATTGCTGAAGGACAGACCTTTGCAACGAAGCTGAAGACTATGAAGGCGAACTTTGACCCCCATAAGGCTAAAGTGGCAGTCCAAAGTGTTGGCACTACAAAAAAAGGAGACATACTTATTAAAGCCAAAGGTGTAGAGAATGCTACTACTTTCTCACAGCAAATTGAAAAGTCGGTAGCTGGACAGGGTACTGTTAAAATGAGCGACAGAAAAGTGACATTAGAGGTCCGAGACCTGGATGCCATTGTAGAGGAAGATGAGGTCAAAGAGGCCTTCGCTAGGACTTTTGGACATCAGAGCCAGGAGCCAAAAGTTGCTCTCTTAAAGCCAAATGCCAGAGGACATAGGCTGGCTTTAATAAAGGTTGACGAAGCATCTGCCAGACGAGAAGAAAAGGAAGGCAGGTTACGAGTTGGCTTTGTAAGCTGCCAAATTCGAAGAAGAATCAAAGTAACAAGATGTTACAAATGCCTGGGATATGGACACGTCTCGGGCAACTGTAAGAACGAAAACAGATCCAAGCTGTACCTCCGGTGTAGAAGCTCAAACCACCGGAAGAAAGAGTGTCCAGGCCCAGTACGGTGCTTCCTTTGCCCAACAACGGACAACAAGCACGAAGCAGGCAGCGGGAGCTGCCCTTCATTTAGAAGAGCCCTGAAAGAGGCCAGGAATAAGGCTTTAGCTGGATCAGAATGAGGCAAAAAGGCCTTGAGTTGAAAGACAGGCTTATGTGGACCCACGCTTTGCTGGGTACTTTTTACCTATCAGCAAGGGAAAGCATTAAGCTTATAGTGGTGCTGGCTAAGTAGGCGGCCTACTACGAAGAGCTAGACAAGGTGCTGGTCCTCAGGGATCCCGAGTCCTTTTCAGGACTCGAGAGCATCAGCACCTCTAGCAAATGGTGGCGAGTGAGCTCGTTTATACTGTGAGACGCGATGGTTTCCCTGGTGGCTTCACCCTGAAGTAATGCTAACGTGGTTCTGGGTTGGATCAAAAGCTACGCGGCATGGGCGGGGTTTTAGTGGGTATGGGTGGTCTAATAAAAAAAATCCACCGAGTCCCACACTACCGCTGTCTCTGCGGTGTGCCTTAATGCATTTCCCCTCCTTCCACAAAAAAAAAAAAAAAAAAAAAAAAAAAAAAAAAAAAAAAAAAAAAAAAAAAAANAAAAAAAAAAAAAAAAAAAAAAAAAAAAAAAAAAAAAAAAAAAAACTTATTCTGTAGGGGCTGTAAGAGTTTGTCCTTAGTGGGGGTGCCTGGCTTGGGATGGGGTAAGCTCTAAAAAAATAGGTGATCATTCCTTTAAATTTTTGAGGGGCTTGGTTTCCCCGAAAATAAAAAAAAAAACGAAAAAGGGGAGACTTTAAAAAATGAATGAGAGTATGAGTGGTGTATTCTTGTAGGGACTACAGCTTGAAGAGAACTGTCTGGATCCCCGAACGAAAACCAGCCAACTTGAAGGGCCGGCAGGGGCCTACCCTCGTCAAAGCTACTAAGAATCAGCCTGATGCCTTCGTGTGGTGGTAACCTAAACATGTCTCAACCAATCTTCACCTTGTCGTGTATAGAAGTAAGCGCCAGTTTTAACATTCTTTTTAGATACGAGCATCACACTCTCACTAAACAAACATAGGTATACTGAATAGTCGTTCCAGTTTGCGCGCGTCAAGGTCTTTCCCTGGCTGGCGTGGGAAGTCTGGTGGCAGGTGAGGACAGACGATGAGGCCCATGTAAGTCTGGGTAACCACATCTGATATGGCTGCACGCCTAAAGAACAAAAAAGACGTGGTGGTCTGACTGATCTAGGCTTGCTACCACTGAGGAAGCCACATGGCAGCACGCCAACTTGTTTTGGCGGGTTGTCTGAGCAGCTCGTGGGATTTTATGCCTATCGCATGTCTCGCTGGATCAACAGTGGTATACCGACATATACATACACTACACACCGACACCGCATTTACATTTACTCTACAAAACGTTAGGGCAGTCTCCACGGGTAGGACTGAGAGAGAGTGGTGACTCTCGGCCAGCCCAAACAAGTAGTGGTTCTCTCTGGTGTCAGTAAGGGCTGCTGCCCTGGTTTTAACCCTTTCAAAATATTTATTTTAAAAAAAAATGGTAGTGCTGGCCTTTGCGGGTCAGTACAACATTAAATAAGTTCCCATCATAAAAAACATTGATGCAATCCTTGTACCCCAAGGGGATACTTCTCTAAGGGAAACCACCGCACGTCTTCTTCCCCAGGTGTCGAATAGGAGCAACTCCTTAAGATCTAAGCTAACAATGGGTAGATAGGGCTTATGTTCGCAGTTGCGGTGGGTGGTGTTGATAAGTAGGCAAGGGTGGTGTTGGCGTAAGTGTCTGTATCTTTGTGAACGTGAGCTTTGTGCTCTCTGTCGTTATTAATGTTGATGCATGGGCCGGCGCTCCTTATGCTTTTTGCTCTTTGCTTTCTGCTGTTACCGTAGTTGACGCTTCAATAATTCCTCAATAACGCTGCTCACGCAGGCTAACAAAAACTATCACCCCATCGTGTATAAAAGTAAGCAGCGGTTATAACATTCTTCTTAGATACATTCATCACATTCTCACTTCACAAATACAGGTCAACTCACGAGTTATTTTGGTTTGCGTGCAGCGGGTTTTTTTTCTGACTGGCGTTAGGGGCCTAGTGGCAAGTAAAGCCAGACAATGCGACCCAGGTAAGTCTGGGTAACCGCATCTCATGTGGCTGCACGCCTAAATAACAAAAAAAAGTAATGGGCTGACTAATCTAGGCCTACTACAACTGAGAAGGGTACATAGCGGCACTTTAAGTGCCTTTTACGCCAGCTCGTTTTGTTGGATTGTCTGCGCCGGTCGTAAAATTGTAGGCCTGCCCTTCATCTCGATAGATTGACTGTAGCGTAGTAACATATACATACGCTAAACAAAATTACTTCTTCCACAACTTTGTAAACAACCCTAGGATAGTCTCCGCAAATAAGACTAAGAAAAAGTGGTGACCTCTAGCCGGGCCGAGCAAGAAGTGCCAATCTTTGGCAACGAAATGGGCTGCTGCGCTGGTTTTCACCGTTTTCATGTGATTATTTTCGAACAAAAGGGGAGTGTTGACTTTCACCGATTAACACGATCTCGAGAAGCACTTCAAATGAAGAACGTCAATGTAAATATAGAACCCCAGGTATTAACCTCTATGAAGGATTCCGCTGGCAGTTTCGATCCAGTGCAAGCCCACGTAACTGCCACTGGCCCCATGGATTCGGAGGGGGGAGGCACTAAGACGTGCCTCATGGCGAACTAGGACTGTTAGATCTTCCATGGCCGTTTGTTACAAATGAAGGACGAAGAGAAAGTTTTTTAGCATAGGCAGTAACGTTAGCGAGGATAGTAACGTGACTGTCTTCAGCAACAGACTCAAGATAAGCTCACCATTCTGGAAAGTTGAGATGCTGAGCTAAAAAAAAAAAAAACGCAACAGATTGAGCAAGTTCAAGCTGCAATAACAAAGATTAAGAAGACGCTTGTGGCAATAAAAAAAAGTATGTCAACACTGTATACGACGTTAAAAATGGTTGACAACCTGCGCTGAAACACTTGGAAGCAGCTGAGTTGACTACAAGGAGCTATCTTTTAAAAAACGTAAATGAAACAAGCAATTGAAAAGAGTAATTCAAATCCCTGTCATACAGAGAACATAGAAAGTAAAATTTTCCACAGCATGGTTTGAAAAAACCCAAACACTGCCTTAAAAAAAATAGAGCTAGTTCAAAGAAAAAGGAACCCATCAGCCCTAAAAAACGCCAGCAAAGCAAGTCATCTAAAACAAAAACAAAAAAAATAGGCAAAGGAACATAAAAAGAGGTTTTTCCAAACGACAAATTTTTTTTATTAGACCACCTATGCCCACTAGAACGCCCCCATGCCGCGTGGCTTTTCATCTACCTTGGAACCACGTTAGCATTACTTTAGGGTGGAGCCACCAAGATGACAATCGCGTCTCACATTATTAACGAGTCAACTCGCCATCATTTGCTAGAGGTGATGATTCTCTTAAGTCCCGAAAAGGAGTTAGGGTTCCTGAGGACCAGCACTCTGTCTAGCGCTCCATAGTAGGCCGCTTACCTAGCAAGCACCACTATAAGCTTGATGCTTTTCCTTGCTGATAGGTAAAAAGTATCCATCGCAGATTGGGTCCACAATAGCCTGCCTTTTAACTCAAGGCCCCTTTGTCTTATTTTCGTATTGCTTGGGTTTTATCCCTGGCCTTTTCTAGCACTTTTTTAAATTAAGGGTAGCTCCCTCTGCCAGCTTCGTGCTTGTTCTCCGTTGTTCGGCAAAGAAAGCACCGTAATGGGCCTGGCCACTTTTTTTTCGGTGGTTTGAGCTTGCACACCGGAAGCAAAGCTTCGACCTGTTTTCTTTTTTACAGTTGCCTGAGACGTGTCCATATCTCAAACACTTTAAACATCTTGTTACTTCAATTCTTCGGCGTATTCGACAGCTTACAAAGAAAACTCATAACCCGGCTTCCTCTTCTGCTTGTCTGGAAGTTGCCTCGTCAACTTTCATCATTGCCAGCCTTTGTCCTCTGGCATTTCACTTAAAGAGAGCTACTTCTGGCCCCTGGATCTTGAGTCCAAAAGTCCTAGCGAAAGCCTTTTTGACCTCATCTTCCTCTACAGTAGCATCCAAGTCTCGGACCTCTAATGTCACTTTTTTGTTGCTCATTTTGACAGTACCCTGTTCGGCTACCGACTTTTAAATTTACTGTAAGAATATCATAGCATTCTCTTCACCTTTGGCCTTAATAAGTGTGTCTCCTTTTTTTGAAGTAACAAAACTTTGGACTGCCACATTACCCTTATTAGAGTCAAAGTTTGCCTTCATTGTCCTCAGCACCTTTCCAAAGGTCTGCCTTTTCGCCATTTTTACTACTACTGTTTTTCTCGCATCTACTTTTTTCTTCTGGCTTGATTTTTTATTCAGGAGAATTTCTTCTTGTTTGCCGCTGCCTGTTTTTTTTTTCTTTAAAGGCATGGTTTGCTGGCGTCTCTCAGGGCTCTTCGATGGGCTCCTGTTTCTCTTACGTCGTTCTACTTCCTTTAGGGCAGTGTTCAGGGTTCTTTTCTGTACATGACGTCGAAAATTATCTCGCCTCTGCTTCCTCCACTGCAGGGATTCAAATGATGACTTTCAAGTGTTTGCCTACATTTCTTCTCCATAAAAAAAGCCTTTTTCTAGCACATCTGACTCTTGAAGGTGTTTAAGTGCGGCTTTGAGCCCATTTTTAACAGCGTTTGCTGTGTTCCCATCCTTGTCGTTGATTGATTGTAGCGTCTCTGTAATATCTTTCGTTGTTGATTGGACTTGATCAGCCACTTGCTTTCACCTTAATCTGAGCTTAGCAATACTTTCTTTTAAAGAAGCAAGCTCCTCCTGGGTCTGGTGGCTAAATACTGACACGTTTCTATCCTCGGTGTCGTTGATGCCTACGCTTGACAGGCTTTTTTTCATTTTTTGAGTGAGAAAGGGCCATTGAACGATTTGCAGTTCCTGTTGGCATGAGACTCGTCTTTGTACCTTCCTTTCCCAGAATCCGTGGAGCCTGTGACAGTCAACCAGACTTTGACCAGATCGGAACTGCCAGCGGATTTCCTCAGAGAGGTTACCGCCCGGGTTACAAGTTTTGCATCGACGTTTTTCATGTTTGCATCTTTTTTAATGTTGTACTGACTCGCAAGGGCCAGCACTACCCTTTTTTCTAGAAACGAGTATTTGGAAAGGGTTAAAACGAGGGCAGCAGCCCTCTCTGTTACCAAAATAAACTGCTACTTGCTCGGGCTGGCCGAGAGTGGCCACTCTCTCTCAGTCCCATCCACGGAGACTGCCATGGCGTTAAGTAACAAGTCTACGAATAGTATTTATGAGTAATGTATGTATATGTTGGTACACTACAGTCATCTCAGCAAGACAAGCAGCAACGTACAGTCTCATGGCCGCGCAGACAACCCATTAAAACGAGCTGGCGTAAGGCACTGAGGTGCTGCCATATAGCCTTCTTAGTCGTAGTTAGCCTAGCTAAGTCGGCCCACCACGTCTTTTTTGTATATGAGGCGTACAGCCATATCAGATGTGATTACTTAGACTTACTTGGGCCTCATCGTCCGGCTTTACCCGCCACCAGGCCTCCAACGCAAGCCTGGGAAAGGACCCATTTCCCGCAACCTCAAACAATCCGTAAGTATCCCTGTGTTTGCCCATGCATCCACACCGATGAAGACAAAGGGCACGAGTCTCTCGTCCACACCACCACAGATACACACACCAACGCCACACACGCATCTCAATCCATGCCCCCAACCACTACCACAGAGAGCTACCCCAGCTGCCCATCGTCACCACATATTTAAAAAGAATGCCCCTATCCACCACCTGGGGAAGCTCCCGGTATGGAGAAACTAGCAAAAACCCCACCCGGAAAAAGTCGTAGCAGTAGGAGTAGTAGTAGTAGTAGAAATAGTGGTAAAACTAGGTGTAAAAGTTGTAGAGTTTTTTTTTTTAGTAGAGAAAGGAGAAATACAAAAGAGAAAGGGTGCCGATTTCCCGGGACCCCAAGTCCTTTAAGGACTTGAGAGGACTGGAACCTCTAGCAAATAGTGGTTAATGCTGTAAGACGCGAAGGTTTCACTAGTGGCTCCACCGCGAAGTAATGCTAACGCGGTTCCGGGGTGGAACTAAAAGCCACGCAGCGTTGGGGGGGGATTTAGTTGGTATGGGTGGTCCAAAAAAAAAATCCACCGAGTCCCACACTACTTTCGTCCCTGCGGTGTGACTCAATGCATTTCCCCTCCCATTACAGCAAAAAAAACAAGTAGCAGCTGTAGCAGTCGAAGTAGTAGTAAAAGTAGTAGTAACAGTTGTAGTAGTTGTAGTTTTTTTTTTTTTTTTTTTTTGCAGGGGGGATGTATATAAAGGCTTACCACGGGAATAGTAGTCGTGTGGGACTCGGTAGATTTTTCTTATTAGACTACCCATTCTCACTAAACCCCCCTTCCTAGTTCTCATGCTGCATGGCTATTGTTTTACCTTGGAACCGCGTTAGAATTACTTCGGGGTGAAACCTCCAAGGTGAGATAGTAATTTACTTTTTCGTCTTCTTTATCCACCTATGGCGGCATCGGCAGGATTAAACGGTGCACCAACCTACCTACATCAGACTGACTCACCTTGTGTTACTACGTCGTCAACATGACCTGCCTGTCTTTATCACTTTCATCGCTAGAGCACAGAAAGTTCCTTCATCACTCCAACGCATGCAACACAAGGGAAATTATTCATGCTATCTCCATACACATAGCGAAGGGTATTATGCGATAGGTGCACGCGATCCTCAGAGATTCCTTGCGCTGCACTGAAGTAAGGTGCCCTTAGATATTCCTCTGCGTAAGCGTGTCTGCCCACACCTCTACGCTGTATAGCAGAATCAAGTTGAAGACCGATGCAAGAAGCCATCTCTTGTTTTTCTGCAGACACCCAACGTTTGGCATTAACTGTTAAAGTGCCCCGGGAGCCCTTGTAGCTTTGTCGGCTGCTCTCATAATATACTCCCAGATAGTGAGCCGTAAATCGATCCACACAGCTAGGTAGCATACCACCAGTCTCGCGCAAATTACCTCACCCGCAACGTTTAGGAAAAAGTTTCCCAAAACCATTGTTGCCTGGTCAGATCGATCAACTCCATATTTCCAATCGCCAGCCCGCAACCTTGATCCCTAAGCAACTCCAACACTATCACGATCGACCACCGTATGATGCGCTCGGCCTTTTCTCAGAATCCCGCAGTGACGGGCAGTGCTATGTCATCAGCAAAGCTCTTCAGCTTGACCCTAAAGGCATAACAAGGTGCAAAAAATCATCATAGGCCAGGTTTCAGAAGTTTCGTCAAAGGGCAGACTCCTGCGTGACCCACAATGTCAAATGCCTCTCCCTCGTTCCGTCTTTTGTATCATACCAGAGAACTCGGTCCTTGAGATAACTATCCAATATCTTTCTGAGGTAGTCTATAACATTCTGGCACCTCAAAGCCCTCATTATGTTGTACCATAGTAGTAGTAAATGAAGTAGTCGTAGTTTTTTTTTGTTTTTTTTTTTTTGTGTTGATAAAGAGTAAAAACATTGAGGCTTCCCACAAAAACAGTGGTAGTGTTTGACTTGGTAGATTTTTTTTTATTTAACTATCTATATCTACTAATACTTTGTGGTACAAACACTTTTAACTGCAGTATTAGCCTTATCAGGGTCAAAGTTCGCCTTCATCGTCCTCAGCACCTTTGCAAAGGTCTGCCCTTCAGCCATTTTCACTACTACTGTTGTTGTCGCATCCACTTTTTTCTTCTGGCTTGTTTTTTCATTCAGGAGAATTTCTTCTTGTTTGCCTCTGCCAGTTTTCTTTTTTTTTAGAGGCATGGTTTTCTGGCGTTTCTCAGGGCTGTCCGATGGGCTCCTGTTTCTTTTCCTTCGTTCTTTTTCCTTTAGGGCAGTGTTCAGGGTTCTTTTATGTAAATGCCGTCGGAAATTATCTCGCCTTTGTTCCCTCCACTGCAGGGATTCGAACGACAACTTCCAAGCGTTTGCAGACACTTCTTCTTTATGAAGTAGTGGTAGTAGTAGTAGTAGTAGCAGTACTAGTAGTAGTAGTAGTAGTAGTAGTAGTAGTAGTAGTAGTAGTAGTAGTAGTAGTAGTAGTAGTAGTAGTAGTAGTAGTAGTAGTAGTAGTAGTAGTAGTAGTAGTAGTAGTAGTAGTAGTAGTAGTAGTAGTAGTAGTAGTAGTAGTAGTAGTAGTAGTAGTAGTAGTAGTAGTAGTAGTAGTAGTAGTAGTAGTAGTAGTAGTAGTAGTAGTAGTAGTAGTAGTAGTAGTNTTTTTTTTTTTTTTTTTTTTTTTTTTTTTTTTTTTTTTTTTTTTTGGAGGGAGGGGAAATGCATTGAGGCACACCACAGGGACAGCGGTAGTGTGAGACTCGGTGGATTCTTTTTATTAGACCACCCATACCCACTAAACCCCCCCCCCATGCCGCGTAGCTTTTGATCCACCCCGGAACCGCGTTAGCATTACTTCAGGGTGGAGCCACCAGTGGAGTAGTAGTATTGGTAGAAGTAGTAGTAGTAGTAGTAGTAGTAGCAGGGATTGGCTTACAGCCACAACCAGAACATGGCGAGGCTGGTGTAACAGGCAGTGGGGAAAACTGGACGGAAGTCCAAAAAAAAAAAAAAAAAAAAAAAAAAAAACTGGTGAAGAAAGAGGCTAGGGAGGATAAGATCCCAAAATCAGTAACCAAGCAAGCAAAGGCCACTGAAGGAAGAAGTCAGAGTGCCAGGCCTGATGCGATTATCATACAGCCAGCAGAGGGGAAAAGGTATGCCGAGGTCCTGGCCCTGATGAAGAAGGTCAATGTTATCGAGCTCGGGGTGAACGTGGGGTCAATCAGGGAGACGGGAACGGGTAGTGTTCTTTCCGAGTTGAGAGAAACCACGTCTGGCTGCCACGAGGCGTCCACCAACGCGCTTAAAAACGCTGTGGGGAGTGCTGGCGACATGAGGACCCTTGCCCCGCGCTTGACATACGAGATTAAAGACATTGACCCTACGGTGATGGAGCAAGTTGTGAAGGCTGCATTTAGAAGCTGTTTTGAGGGAAAGAAGGCCCCTGTCTTGGCAGTGCGGCTGTCATTTGGCAGTGTCAGGGGAAATTGGGTAGCTTACGTTGAAGCACCTTCGATGGCGGCCACGATTCTCAATAAGAAGCAGTCATATAAGGCTGGGCTGGGTGAATTGCAGGATGTAGCCTAAGTACAATGCTGATCACTACTTTAAGTGCCTGGGCTTTGGCCACATTGCTAGGCAGTGTGGCGGGCCTGACAGGACCGGGGCGTGCTGGAGGTGTTGCGAAAGGGGCCACGTAGCACGTAACTGCTCCTAAAAAGAAGTGAGCTGTTACTTGTGTGAATGCGTCGTACCAAAACCGGACACCGGACACGTCGCTGGGACTGCCGGGTGTCAAGCGCTGCGGGCATTTGCAGGAGGAGCTCAGCGAAAATGGCAGTGATCCTGCAAGTAAACCTTGATAGGATCGTGCTTGCGCATGGTCTGCTGGACCAATTCTCCCGCGCCCAGAGTGTGGACTTGCTCTTCATAAATGAGCCGTTCTGCACGTTACCAGGTCGGGGCTGGTACTGCGACAGGACTGGATGCGCGGCCATCCTGATTCGCAGCAACAAGTTCCCCGTATCCGATTCCAGAGGCGAAAACGGTTCCATGTGGATCAGGAGTGAAAGTGTATTCTATGTGAGCTGCTACATTTCCCCTTACATATCGATCGGCATCTTTAGAGGGCGGCTTGCCGAGCTCGAGGATGCTATTCGTGTGTGCGGGAAAAATGGTGACATAGTTCTGGCCAGCGACTTTAACTCCAAAGCCATCACTTGCGGGGAGCCGAGAACCGACTCCAGGGGGCAAGTGGTGCTAGAGACGGTAGCAAGGCTAGATCTCATCGTCATAAACTCTGGTAGTTCAGCAACGTTCAGGCGAACCACAATCTGGGGCACGATCATTGACCTTACACTAGCGTCGTCACTGATAGCGGCGCAGGTGTCTGACTGGTAGGTTCTGGAGGACTATACGGCTAGTTATCACTAATGTGTCAGCTTCATAATTTATAAGGAACATGGTGCAAACTTGTGAGGAGTGTCTCGAGGGCACGCTGCTGGGTGAAACGTGGTAAAGCTCAACTGAGATTTGTTGCGGAAAGCCATGACAAGCGTGCCCTCTCCCGCCGATTTATCCAAGATCAGCAATTTGGCGGAAGTCGAGGGTCTTGTAGGAGGTACTATGAGACGTGTCAAGGAGTTGTGTGACACGTGTATGCCCAAAAGAACCGCAAGGTGGAGCCAGCGCTCGTGCTACTGGTGGACCAAAGAAATCGCCAACCTGCGCAGAAAGGCACAGTGCCTACGCCATATTGCACAGCGACACAGAAATCGCAAAGACGTGGAGGTGGCTGTTGCCACGTACAGAAAAGCAAGAAGTATCCTGGTGCGGAAGATCAAGGTGAGCAAGAACCAATGCTGGCGCAAACTCATCGCTGATGTAGATAAAGATACGTGGGGCCTGGGCTACCGAATCGCGCTAAAAAGACTGCGTGGCTCAGACCCAGTGGCGCCAATCGAGCTTTCCTTTTTGAAGAGGGTGGTCTCTTGCCTCTTTTTGGAGCATCCTGAGAGGAGGCGGGAGGACATAATTGTGGGCAAGGTGACTCTCTTTACCCTCGATGAATTGAAGTCAGTGGTATCGAAGACACCGGGTCGTAAGTCCCAAGGTCCGGACTAGGTGCCGTCCGAAGTCCTCAAGGTCATAGCCGTGGAAAAGCCACACGTGTTGCTAGACATATTTAATGCATCTTTGCGCAACGGACTGTTCAGCGAGCGATAGAAGATTCAAAGGCTTGTTCTTCTGAACAAGGGTAAACCACCACCCTTGGTCTCATCATCGCTTTAACTTTTGCGCATGCTGGATAATGCCGAAAAAATGTTCAAGAGGCTGATACAAACTCGTCTAAGAGGGAAAGTCAGTCTTTTGGATAATCGGTACGGGTTTCGAGGGGGAGAATTGACGGTCATGCTTGTGGCTGAGGTCCTTGAGTCGGTGAGGGAGGCATGGAAACCCTCACATAAGACGAAAAGCGCCTGTGTCCTGGTGACTCTGAACGTTAGAAACGCTTTTAACTCGCCCAAATGGACCGACATAATGAGGGCTTTGAGGCACCAGCATGTACAGGAATACCTAAAAAAGATACTGAATAGCTATCTTCAGGATCGTGTACTCCGGTACGACACAAAAGATGGACCAAGAGAGAGGCGACTGACGTCGGGAGTCACGATGGTGTCGAAGTGGCTGCGGGATCACGGTTTTGTACTTGCGATCGACAAGACGAGAATGGTCGTCTTTACCGGACAAAGGTGGTTCGGGGGGGACTTTCGCCTGATCGTTGCAGGTGAGGCAATCTGCGCAAGACTGGTATTGCCCTATTTGGGAATGTGGGTTGACTCACGGCTCACATTCTGGAAGCACATCAAGAGAGCAGCCAACAAAGCTGCAAAGGTTGCGGAAGCGCTAACAGGGTTAATGCTAAACGTTGGGGGCCCGTGAGAGGCCAAAAGACAGCTTCTGGTAGCGGTCTCCAACTCGATACTGCTGTACGGCACGGAGATATAGGTGGATGCGGTTGTGAGACAAGACGTCCAAGAGCGCCTCATTTCGGTGCAGCGCATCAGATCTCTAAGGATCGCTTCCTCCTACCACACGGTTTCCTCTGCTGCTGTTATGGTGATAGCACGAACGATTCCCGTCGCGATGCTTGCGTTAGGGTGGCAAAGAAAATTCCTGGGCTCCGGTGACGAAAGTGATGGCGACAGGGGGGGCAGAAACGTTGATGACGTGGCAACAGGAGTAGGACGAGGCTAGTGTAGGTAGATGGACGCACCGGCTGATTCTGAACCTGCGACCATGGGTAGAAAGAAAGCACGGAGAGATGAATTATTACCTCACTCAGTTTATTTCTGGGCATGGTCAGTTCGATGCCTATCTTCATCAGCGTGGCGGTGAAAGCATCCCACAGATGTTTTTACGGCCCCACGGTGGTTGATACCGTAAAACACACGTTTTTCGTGTGCGAGAGATGGCACCGTCAGTGCCAGCAACTAGTGGACAAGCTCGGCGTGACACCTACTCCTGGAAACATTATCTCTAAGATGCTTCGCACCGAAGAGAGATGGAGAGCGGTGGACGGTTACGTCGGGTCAGTGGTCCGTCACAAGAAGGAAGAGGAAGAAGCCACCACGCGTGATGCCGAGGCTGCCGTTTAGGCGGCAGCAGGGGGAAGGAACAAATGTTGTAGTGCTAGAGAACGGGTGCCAATCTTCCAGGACCCCGAGTCTTTCTCAGGACTTAAGAGGACTGGCACCTCCAGCAAATAGTGGTTAATGCTGCGAGACGCGATGGTCTCACTGGTGGCTCTACCGCAAAGTAATGCTAACGCGGTTCCGGGGTGGAACTCAAAGCCACGTGGCATTAGGGGGGTTTAGTTGGTTTGAATGGTCCAATAAAAAAAATCCACCGAGTTCCACACTACTTTCGTCCCTTTGGTGCGACTCAATGCATTTCCTCTTCCTAAACAACAACAAAAAAAAAAAAAAAAANAAAAAAAAAAAAAAAAAAAAAAAAAAAAAAAAAAAAAAAAAAAAAAAAAAAAAAGTAGTAGCTGCAGCAGTAAAAGTAGTAGTAAAAGTAGTAGTAAAAGTAGTAGTAGTTGTAGTTTTTATTTCTCTTTTTTTGCAGGGGGAATGTACATAAAGGCACACCGCAGAAATAGCAGTCTTATGGGACTCAATGGATTTTTCTTATTAGACTACCCATACCCACTAAACCCCCCTCCCTAGTTCTCATGCCACGTGGACATTGTTTCACCCTGAAACTGCGTTAGCATTACTTCGGGGTGAAGCCACCAAAGAGAACATTGTATCTCACAGCATTAGCGAGCAAGCTCGCCGCTAGTTGCTAGAAGTGTCAATCCTTTCGAATCTTGAAGAGGACTCAGGATTTCTGAGTACTGGCACCTATGTCTAGAGCTTTTCTGTAGGCTGCTTTCTTACCTTTACGTCATTTATACCTCTGCTGGCCTACTTAGGGACTCCTGGTTCCTACGCGGCAGCTCTTTATTCTTGTTTTTACGCTGAATGACAGACCCGACGAAGCCATCTACTGTGCCCCATCCCTCTTCGGTGCATAGGATTTCAGAGATAATGGTTTTGGAAGTTGGTTGAACTGCAATTGGAAATTATTTTTCCTTTTAAATGACGTTATCTTAATGGTAATCGTGCTCATTATTGATTTAATGACGTTCTAAGAGTCTTAGGTTTAATTTCCTTAGAGTTCAGTTTTTTTTCAATAAATGTTTTCACTGGTAAAAGTTTCTATGCATTTCTGGCTGTTTGAGGGTGAGTTTTTCCGTTGAATTTTCCATCAAAGTAAATGCAGACTTTTTTTCTTGCTGAACAGCTCTTTGAGCCTGAGTTAATGCGAAACAATGGTGGATCATGGGTAGGGATTAGTCTTGATCCAGTGATTTGGTAGAGACCGTTGGCTTAACTGGTGAGACGTGGACATCCTGAAATATGGAGTCTTCTCCAGGAAAAGGCTACACAGTTGTGAGTGGATCCGATACAGCACTGGTGCAGAGAGTGTCAGTTTATCTGGCAAGGTGACCTGCTCGAGATGCATACTCTGTGCGCATAGTATGAAATAGATATGATATCAATTAAGGCATTGGTGAATGGGTACGGTAATACGACTTCACACGTAGGTGGTGAGTAGGTGGCTTCGCTGACTAGGGTAATAGGCAGTTGGGTTAACCTGGTATAATAATATCAATTAGAAAGGGTTAACCTGGTATAATATCAATGAAAAAAACATTTATCATATCTTTGGCAAGCAAGCATCAGCAAGCAGAAATCTAACTAATTATTAGTATTGTAAACAAAAAAATAAGGTCCGTAAGCGATGAAACATCGCCACTATGTAACGTTACATTTTTGTTATATTATTTATAGACGGAATGGTAACGTAGGCTAGAAATGAAGAACCAGGTTTGGGTGTCGGGACCCCCAACATATATATAACATTAAAGAATATATTATTCAACTCGGTGCAATTTGTTTGTCTATGATGAAAGTAGTTGATTTCGTTGGATAAGTGCTGTCGTCTCCGGGGCAATTTCACCGCCCGAGGGCCTTACAAAGACCTTACGTACTTACGCATACGTACTTTTATCAGTGAATATTATAGATAAGAAAAAAGCAAATATTAAATTATATTTTTATTTTTTTCATTCATTAACATTGGAACAACGAGAGCAAAAAAGCACAGTAACACAAGGCGATGAGTATCAATACTACCTAATTACACATCGGTACATACATGTTTAACAATGGATTCGTGTGAATTACTTTCTGTGTCTCTCTGTTTCTTTTCAGATACCTGTGCGTAGTTGCACTCGTGCGCGAATTTCGTTGGATTGGCTCGTAACTAAAGACGAGTTAAAATTGAGTTTGAATAAACACAATTGGAAGACCCTAGGAAAACTTTGCATTATGGTCAAATATTTATATTTTAAAATAATCCTGTTTACAATCAAGAAATTTCTAAGAAATAGTTATAAAAACCTACTAATCTTAATATTAATTTATTATTTTCTACAAGCACAAAATATTAAGAAAAGCGATAAAAAATGCTTACCTGCACAAGTAGAATAAAAAGAGAGCAAGCGCAACAGTAAACGATCAATGGCATTCTCTGCCTCTCTTACACTTACAGGTAAAGAGGTGCCAAAATGCCTTTTTAATTTTTTTTCAACCTCTTGCGATTGTTGGAACAAAATTTAAGGTGCTCATAGAACGTTTTTCTACCCTACATGCTGGTATTTTTATTTTTTCTGTACATCAAACAGCTACAAGATAAAAAACAAAATGGACTTTAAAACGCGATTTCAACATTATGAGACCACTTAAAAATAATCATAACTATTTCATTTTTAATCAGTGGACTGAACTACGTACAATATAAAAAAAGCCTAACTATCATTTAATTTTTTTATTTAGAAGTTTCTCAGACGGTATCGATAAGTACTAAGAACAGAGAACAGATCAGCGTGCTGCGTAGCACAATCAATGTGATCCCCGACTACGAATCCAAAAAATTAAGGTTCGATTTTCAGAGTCAGTAAATTTTAAAAATTTTATTTACACGCACACTATGTACAATANATCGGAACATAAAGCACGTTTGTGAAACATACAGTTTGCTGGCGATCTTGGAGAGAAGACCGCATGTTTATATTTCCAATGCCTAGTGCTTGTATGGTGTGATTGTCCGCAGCTAGAATATCGCTTGATGTTGTTTTTTTCATATGATGCAAAAAAATTTCTGTCTTGGCACATGTGTGCTGGTGTAGTCGAGTCTATCAGCCACTCATTTACACCGAACATACCTACAGTATACGAGCACATTGCCATCTCGTTGCTGTCCGGGTCTGAGTTAGCCGTTTCTTCTACTTGAGTATGTAGAGCTCTTCTTGGATTTCTTTTAGCAGACATAGCGCAGTCCCCCACGTAATACCCGTATTAATTATAATTATAGCACTTAATGTCTGGGTGAAAGTTTGAACCTTGTTTTTGGCCGTGAGTGCAAAAAATCGAATTTTTGTAAAATTACCGTATTGCGCAAAACTTATAGTACCACTATTGTCTTCATAAATTTTAATAGGTTCTTTCAAATCAATTTTAACATCACTTAACAAGTTCTTAATTACTTTCAGTTCACTTATACTCTTAGATAACGCAATATACTCAGCTTGAGTTGACAAGTTAGTAACGCTGTTTTGTTTTCTCGATTTCCAAAAAATTAGATTACCATATAACCTTACAATGTAACTTAACGTAGATTTCCTATCATCTACATCACTGGTTCAATCAGCATCAACATAACAATCAATAAGATTACCTCTATTGTCCCTTTTATTGAGTTACTTTAAATCTTTTGTCAAAAATAAACATTTTATAATTTTTAACGCATTTTTAAAATGTGTCTTATCATAAGTATTTTAATTTTTTGATACTCTTAAACTTCATTCCAAACAATATTTTTAATTTCAAATTTGTTTTCAGATTCAATGTGAATAAAAATTTTCATTGGGTTTCCACATCTAGGCAATGCTTTTCAGTAATTTTGATTATTTAACAATAACTTTCTTACACAGATCTATCTCCAACTTTAAATTTAGACTTCAAGTTCTCTGTAGATGTAAAAGGAAGAATTTTTTTTTTCGTTGCAATTTGAGAATCTAATTCGCTGTTCAATTTTTGTTTAGACATTTTGTTACTTTTTAAAACAATTTTACGAAGTAAAAGTAAACGAAGAAAAAAATACCAATGGGCCAAAATGTTGGTCGTAAAAATTTACCAATGGGCCAAAATTTTGGTTATGAAAAATTAAAAGAAAAAAAACAATNCGCAACTCAGCGCTAAGATCTTTAGTTCAGCTTTTCAGCTTTTGCATCTTAGTTATTTTTCTTCCTAACGTGATCTCCATTGGAACACTATTATGGACTAAGCTGTCCGAATTTTTGCCCATTTTTTGTTCTACATATGCATAAGTACCTGTGTCAATGATCGAATTCCAGAATGATACATAGATTAAGTCTCAAATTTTCGTCCAAAAACCAAACTACTAAGGCTTAATAAGGCTGAAGCTTCTTAGTCTGCATTTACGTATTCTGTATTCTTTTATCAATATAAATAGCTTTGTCCTGTCAGTCTTTCATGTTTATGGTCAGCATCTTTTTAATAACTGCACAATAATCATGGACCTGTTTGATGCCATTCTTAATGCTATAGCTCTTGCTTTAACTATTTGTGATCGCTTCTTTAACTAGACGTACTACACATGTAAGCTTTTTAAAACATTTTTTGATATTATTTATTGAAATAAATTTATTGTGCCTAATAAATGCTTAACAAAGAGCCACAAAATGTTCCATTAGAAGAAGCAGTTAACAAAGGCAAAAAAATGAAATAGGTATACACATACTCGAATCAGAAGAATTTGCAAATTAGAATTCTCAAAAAACTTTACAATCATTATATATTTATCATATTGTTAACAGCAAGTCAATGTATTGGTGCATGACTTCAGAAAAATTTTGCTGTCTGCTAATCTTCCAATGATAGACGTCGCACTATGTACTAAAATAAGTAGATTTGTACAAAAAAAATATCTCACGACTCATTGAATCGATTTCAACTTTTTTTCTTCAAATGAAGGTTATTTGAAAGAATTGTGACGTGACGAGTCACCGTCACAGTCAGAATACCGGTTTTGTGATAGCAGACAGGAGGAGAGGCGGTACAGTGCGCACTACCCCTACCTTATCCTAAACCCATACATAGGTATCCATCCCTACTATGGGCAACACGACCGATTCCCAACTGTGGGTAACACCTGGTGTGTGTGTGTGTGTAACAACGCAACACACACCTGTGTAAGTGGCTGAGGTGCCAAGGCAGCACGGATCAGCGGGCCGGGAAGAGAGACACTCTCACTCTTGTCTGCTTGCCGTAAAGTCGTACTTTTATATACGTTGGTTGCGTTTTGCGTAAGCGAGTGAGGCGAACTCCTTATCAGGCAACAACAGGAGACGCAGCCACGGCTACCTGTTGCTGACCCTACCGGTTGCAGGCGTATACACGCGGCTTCTGCTCGGACTCGTGCCATCCGAGTGCTGACGCCTGCCAGACGGATCTCTCAGTGCCCGTGGTCAAGTTGCGGTGTACCTCGCCATAGGAGTGTTAACGGTAGGCCTGTTTCCCTTAATCCTGTTCCTACCGTGAAAGCACTGTGCTGAACAGCAACTGCCGGACCCACAGGGCCGAGTTGTTAGTTAATAGGTCTTGTCGGATGGCTGGACGTTGACATTCTTTTGTACGTCATGCATAGTCATTGTCAGAATAAACACATTATCTTTATATATAAATAGATGTGTTTTCCTTAATTGTATGTGTTTGAATGCCAGCTATCCACCTCTCCTAATGGCCCTTAAGAATAATTGTTAATAAATATTAGATGTACCGTGTCTTGCTGCTGACTGCAAGGCGAGCAAGGCACGACATATCACAATATAAACATACACATGTATATGAATATTTAAAATAGCGAATAAATATTTTTAATGATTCTTATTATGACTCTTATGACACTGAGAGAGAGATACGACGCGATCGTGCGTACCAGGCAACAGCCATGATCAGTCTCACTAATACTTTCTTATTATTTACACTCATGCTCTTATCGTGTCTCGTACAAGTCGTATCTATGCCGTACAGTAGATGTCGGTAACTACAACCAATGTAAAGTTACTTATATTCTAACACACCTCCTTAAATTTTCATTACATTCAACATTTTTCTGAATTTTCAAAACTCATAACGTTCTAATGGCTCTGTCAGAACATCTGCGATACTTTTATTTGAATGAACTTTTACTATATTAACTGAATTCTTTACACAACTCTCATTTACAAAATAATAATGTATTTTTTTATATTTCGAATTTTTGTAAAATTACCGTATTGCGCAAAACTTATAGTACCACTATTGTCTTCATAAATTTTAATAGGTTCTTTCAAATCAATTTTAACATCACTTAACAAGTTCTTAATTACTTTCAGTTCACTTATACTCTTAGATAACGCAATATACTCAGCTTGAGTTGACAAGTTAGTAACGCTGTTTTGTTTTCTCGATTTCCAAAAAATTAGATTACCATATAACCTTACAATGTAACTTAACGTAGATTTCCTATCATCTACATCACTGGTTCAATCAGCATCAACATAACAATCAATAAGATTACCTCTATTGTCCCTTTTATTGAGTTACTTTAAATCTTTTGTCAAAAATAAACATTTTATAATTTTTAACGCATTTTTAAAATGTGTCTTATCATAAGTATTTTAAATTTTCTACAAAAATAATCAACAAAAAAATTAATATAAGGTCTTATCCCTGAACTTATATACAACAAAGCTTTAATTAAGTTTCTAAATTTAATTTATCCACATGCTGATTGCGCTGGTTCTAGTTTTAAATTTTGTTTAATTAAAACCGCATACAATTTTGGATTTTGAACATTATATTTATTTGCTCATGTTTCAATACATTTTTTTTTATATAGTGTCATTTTCCTTTCTTCATAATTATAATGAATATTTGTACCTAAGAAAGTTTTTATCTCTCCTAGATCTTTGATCTAAAACCTTTTTGACAACAAACCTTCAATATAATTAACTTTAGTTTCATTTTCATCACAAATCAATTAGTCATCAACAAACAAAATTTAAAAAATAGTTTTATTTTTATTAGTTAATACATATAGACAACAATTATTTTTCCTTCTTACAAATCCTAACTCTCTAATAAACGTATCAAAACATGTATATCATAGTCTTGGACTTTCTCTTAAGGCGTACAAAGCCTTATTTAATTTTAAAACTTTTTTAACCTTGTCAAATTTTTTTTAACTTTAAAAATATTAAAATTCTTTTCTTCCAAATACTGTTATCTTTACCATCAATAACTGGTACTCTTATATCATCCGACATCTTAGCTTCTTTTTCTTCAAAAACAAAACTTTTTACTATCAATATATCAGTGATCACTCTTTTCCACAATTTTCTCAAACTTTTTTTCGTTGGGTAAACACCTTTTCTAAACTTTTCAATTTCATCCATGCTCGTATCATCTTTAAACTTTACGGCCTCAAAAGAGAACCGTGAAAATTAAAGTTATAATCAAACGATACTGCAACCATCAACTTGGCTACCATGTTGATAAAATAAACGTATGGTGATGTAGCAAACACAATGAAGAGAACGGATTTACTAATATACATGTTTATTTAACATAACTTATAAAGATTAACAACAATTCTCATTATTACTCTTATGGCACTGAGAGAGAGACATGACACGAGCGTGCGTATCCTAACAAATACATATATAATATTTTATCATTTATGTACACGTGCACTTCTATATAACTATATATACAGGATGCGGGTAATCCGCTTTACAAATCAACAGGCACACACTGAACCAAGTGACGTCAAGTACGTTTTAGATATACTAATATTGTATTAGGTACAGAGATTTGGGAGCAATGATGAAATATCTTTAGCAACTTGACACACGCACTTTCTTTTCTCTGACTGCGTGTGTATGTGTCCGACTACGAGTGTACGTACGTATGTATAGGCATTTTACTTCTATAATCTATAGTTATACCTGTTGCATACGCGAAAAATAAGAGAGGGGATGGGGAATCCCCCAGCCGTCTTCTTCGATTCCTTTCACTTTCTCATTCTCACACTTCTCCTGTACAGCGTACTATGAATGCAATGTGTATCTATACATTTCTTGTAACCCTTTTTCATTACGATCACCACGCATCACTCACGCTTACTTACCATGATCACGTATGCCTATACATGTTTCACATCAAAAATTCATAATAAGCGTCACATTATTGGCTAGTTATAACCGTTGATAGATCACCGAAACAGTATTTTTTTTTACCTATTGGTGCATGGTGCCATGACAAGAGCCAAACCTCAGGTACTTTTTAAGATTGCCCTGGTTCAATACGCACTTAGTGCAAACCCTATTTATCCGAACAAATTCAATTACACGACAGAAAAAATAATATTTCTCGATTATACTAATTAGAAGCTAAGCTATTCATTACCGTCACATGCTTGACAAATAAATAATTTATTCAACTAATAAACTATTAAAATAGTAAGCTTTTATTTGCCATCACTTGTATGCCCAACAAATATTTTATTTATCAATTAAACTAATAAGAAGTTGAGCTATCCGTAGTTATCGCATGCTCAACACAGAAATAATGTATTAAGCTTAAGTAATTAAAATACCAATAACCCAAGAACCATTTGTAAATTGCTTACAAAAAAATTGTATATTTATTGAATAAGTTATTAAGTAGTTAATTTACTTCTTGTATATGCTTGCTCATATCATTTCTGAGCTACTCATTGACACTATATTCTCGCAAAAAAAAACATAATTTAATTACAAAATAGACTTTATAAAACAGCGTGTACAAAGATCGACTTCGCATGCACCTATAGAGTTCGCAAGGAGCGCCATTCGTGCACTGCTTGAAGTCGTACGCGAAGAAATTGGCACCGGTGCGCAAAAAAATTTCATAACTTAGCAATAACAAATAGCAGTGACTCGCAATAGCGCATCAATTATTTAGCATAACCCTACGCCTCTGCTTATGAGACTTAATCTTGTGCTGTGTTATATAAGCTCATGCGCATTATTAGTGCTTTATAAGTATGTGTTAACTTAATTAATTATTAACATGAGCTTGGACAGTGAATCAAATGGTACTGATTATGATACTTATTATTGAACTTCCAGGAGCAGCCCATTTGCCCGTGTAAGTGCAAGAAAGAGAGTAACATGTTCTTGCTTCTCACTTGCACTCACACGAGCTTACGGCTGGTCCTGGAAGTTCAAGACTCCGTGTATACGCAGCGTGACGGAGCCCATCGCGAACACGCAACCAAAACAGAGAATAAAAACTCAATCTTGGATCCGTTTACAGCTTCATACGTGCAGCGATGCAAAGCTCTTCATTGATATTTTAGATGTAAGCACTTGAAAACACTTTCTTCACCCCTGCAAAAGTCTGTATGATCTTCTTCTCTCTCTATGATTTTCAAATGGTTCGTATTTCTCTCCTCACGGTAAAGTCAGTACCATGTTCGACCATCTATAGGTGCTGAAATTTTGTTCAGATTAAGTCGATCTTCTCACACACTGTTTCAAAACATATTATATGTAACTCGTGCGCGCATCACGTTCCTCACGCACTCGTCACATAATGTACTATTTGCTTGCTGATGCTGGCTTGCCAAAGAAATGATAAGATTTTTTTTATTTTTTGTTTCTCTAGGTCACCGTGACAGCCTATTGCCCTAGTTGACAAGGCAATCCACTCACCACCTTTGTGTGGGGGTGTATTGCCGCACCTATTTACCAATCCCTTAATTGATATCATATCTATGTCATACTATAGGCACAGTGTAAGTGGCGACAGTAAGTCACTTTACCAGCTTATCTGACACTCTCTGCACCAATGGTGCATCGGGTCCACTTACCAGTGTGTAGCCTTTCCCCGGAAAAGACTCCATATTTAACGACGTACAGTTATCACCAAGTAAGCCAGTGCTCTCTGCCAAAGCATCGGATACAAACTAATCCCTACCAATAGCCCACCACTATTTTACATACACTTATGCTCGAAGACCTATTAAGCAAGAAAAAAAACTCTAAAACTATTTTGACGGAAAATTCTTTAGAAAAACCCGCCTTTAAAGAGCCAGAAACGCATTGAAACTTTTTTCAGTAAAAACAATTATTGAAAAAATCTGAACTCAAACGAAATTAAACCTTCGACCCTTAAAACGGCGTTTAATTAATCGCAATTACGATTACCAGTAACATAAGGCTGTTTTCAAGGGAAGATAATTGATTTTTTAAATAGAATGATAAAGAGCTGATTGACGTATTACCAACGCGAGCCCGCAAAACAAACGAATTATTTAATTACTAAAACTAATGAAAAAGTAAGGTGATCTCTGCTGTCGTTCGTTCATCATAAAAAAAACTGATTTAGTAGGTAAACTAACCAACTGCACAGCTCCTTAAAGCCGCCATATGCTCACTAAGAAAATAATTTAACTGTGAAATAAATTAAACAATAGCTAAGCTACTCCTTGCCGTCAGTTCCTCGCCAAAAAATATCTTAAAAATCGAACAATCTAATAAACAGCTTGAATACTTGATTATATCGCTAGCACATCAAAAAAATTGTTTGATTTATTAAATAAACTTATAACTAGCTGAAATACTCACTGGACTCGCTTGCTGGCTATAAAAGTAATTGACCTAGAAGAAAACTAACTCTCAGCTAAGCAAATTCTTGTCACTACTTAGTTACATAAAACAGTAGCTTATTTATTAATTGAATTATTAAAAAGCAGATTACCTCACTGCCTTCGCTTGCTCACTTGTAACGTAGATTTTTCATCAAATACAGTAAGAAATAACTCAACTATTTATTGCTTTCACTCGCTGACCATAAAATTGATTTATTTGACAAACAAACTATTACATAGCTGATTTTAGTTATTGCCGTCACTCGCTTGCCAAACAAATGCATTATTGATTGCAAAAAAAATTAAAAAATAATTAAGCTTCTTATTTCCAGCGCTTGCCTCATGAAAAATTAATTACTTCACTTAGCAAATCTAAGAATTTGATAAGTTACTTCTTGCTGGTAGTTGCTTGCCAAAAAAACTATTTTTTTATTAAATGAACTAATGAAAACCTTATCTATTCATTACCGTCACTTGTTCACTAAAGAAAGAAAGTATTTATTAGATTATGCAAGAAAAAGCTGAGCTACTCGTTATCGTCACTTGCCTGCCAGAAGAAAAATTTGTAAGTTAAATAAATTAATAAATAGTATGGCTATTTATCACTGTGGCTAGCTCACAAAAGAAAGAGTTTATTTATTAGAAAAATTCATAAAAAGCTAAGCTACTTATCACTACTGCTTGCTTGCAAAAGAAATGATTTATTTAATGAATAAAGTTATAAAAAGCTAATCGACTAGTTGCCGTCACTCGTTCACCAAAGAAAAAATTTTCCTACAAAATAAAATAAACAATAGCTCATTTTTTTGTTGCCACGGCTTGCTTGCTGGGAAAATAATTTATCTCATAAATAAAGTAATAAATGGCTAAGCTACTCTTTAACGTTGCTTGCTTGCCGTAAAAATAGTTTATCTGTAAAAAACATAAATGAGTAACTAAGCCATTTTTTGCCGTCTCTTGTTGACCAAACAAATATTTTATCTATTAGATAATCTTTTAAATTGCTAAGCTTCTTTTTGCTATCGTTTGCATGCCATAGAAGAATCTTCGTTATTAAATAAACTAACAAATAGCTGAGCTATTTATTGCCATTATCCTCTCGCCAAAGAAATATCTTATTTATAAAATGAATTAATATACACCTAAGCTATTCATTGTCATTGCTTGTTCTTTTTATCAATATTTTATTCATTAAATGAACTATTGAATAGCTAAACTATTAATCTCTACCTCTTGCTCGCCAAAGAAATAATTTATTCATTATATTACCAAAAAATTTGCCAAACTCCTCCTTTCTGTTACATACACGCCATAGATTTATCATATGTACTTAATAAACATTTAAAAAGCTAATCTTGTTATTGTGGTTTCTTGCTCGCTAAAGAAATAATTAATTTATTAAATAAATTATTAAGAAGCTGATTGACTCATTGCCGTTAACTGTTCGCCAAATAAATTGTTTGATTCTTCAATAAACACATAAATAACTTAGCTACTTATGACCACTGCTTGCTTCTTAAAGAAATAGTTAATTTCTCAAATAATCTAACAAATAGCTGAAATTTTTATTGCTGTAATTTGCTTGCTTAAGAAACAATTCATTGATCAAATAAACTTATAAATAGCTGAGCTTCTCATTGCTGTTACTTGCTTTGTAAAGATATAATTTATTTATTAAATAAATTAATAAATACTGAATTAACTTACTGCTATGTTTTGCTCATCAAACAAATCTTATTAATATATAAATGAAAAACGCTAAAGCCGTTGTAAACGCTAACCGCGAAAACTACTGAGCCGATTTTGCTGAAATTTTGCATACTGATTCTTGACACATACTGGTTTGGGTATAGTTTTTATCTTAAAATATTTAATAACAATAGCAATAAATAAGCTCAAAGTTTTGTAGAAATATGCCAGCTTTTCACTTTAGTTCAGTAAGATCCACTAGGTGGCATCGACATAAAATCGAAGCTACCTGCAACATAATCATATAAATGTGGTTATAATACGCTGGAGCGTCTCGAAAATTTCTGCAGACGTCTACCAGCAGTTCTTCAAGCTGCATCAAGAATAAAGATGATAATCGTGCAGCTGAGTATCCCAGTAACCGACGACACTCTTCTCCAATGGGCAAGTGACCTAGGTCTACTTCCACCCTGAATCGCCAGGATTTACGAGTGCCACCAATGAAAAATAATTAAAACCGATAACGTCTCGAGCGGAGTACCAAGAGACGTGTCTAGCCAATGCACAACCTATTCCAACACTTCAGAGCTATGCGGCCGTTCCACCATCTGGCCTGGTGCTGTCAGAGAATTTTTTACTACTTATGTAAGCCAGGAAGGACAGCCCTGAGGAGCACGGGCAGCCACAACGGCTTCCTCCTCAGTGGTCGTCCCAACGTCATACCCATAGAGAAGGTATTCTCTAGGCTCACTTTCCTGACTAACAATGAGCGGTTGGTTACCTGGAGAACGACTCGAAGATAAAATATTCTTTAGTCAGAGGCGTACCTCCCTCCATCACAGACTCCTTTCACGGAGACTTCGAGGGTAAGAGTCAAGTTACCCACAACCAGCTCTTCATCATCAAGTATAATAATAAGAAATAGCTGGAAGTTTCACCACTGGCCCTTTTCAGGGCAATTGTAAGTATTTACCTTCTTTACTTAACCATCAATATCATCCGTTCTTTTAAGGACCACCTAAGTTTAAACTACCTTGCCAACAAATACATTCTTACTTCTATTTTCGGAAGTGATTCGTTGATTAAAAGACTATGTTTAACTAAAGACGGCCACTATTAAATCAAATCTGTCATTCACTGGCAGTCGTCACGAGCGGAGTTTTTCTTCGCAAGGCTGGGAATCCCAGTGACCGATGACCCTATATTACTCTCTCGACTCTCAGCATTCAACCAGGAATCACCAATCCTCTTCAAGATTTGTGATAGGCGAAACTAACAGCTATGAAGGGAAAAAAAACTTGAGCCAACGGGACAGTCTCCAACAGGCAAGCATCGTGAACCAGTTTCCCCATCTTAAATCATCAAAACAACTAAGTCTGCGAAAAAAAGGTGCTTTAAACACCAACGTCTTCGATGTTATAGCAGGAGACGTTGGGGAAGATCTGTACAAATAGCTCCAAAGCTTCTGACTTTGTAATTTTTCTCCCGATCAGTCTGGGGCTTTAACAGCAGGCCAAAGAAGATCACCCTGAGGTTTCCAAGCAGTTACAATTGCTGTAAACTTCAGTCAAGAAAGAGTTTACTTAAGAAGCTCACAGGTCTTTTTTAGGGCCATCGGACGTCAAACTACCTTGCCAAAAAATATATAAGAACTAAACAAAGTTGATAAAAAGCAACCTTTAAGGGTCACAAAAGTCTTAAGCATGCCAAAAGTCACAAGAGGGTGAATTGGAAGGAAAACTTCAAATGCATCTAATAAATACAATTTTAGACGTAAAAAAATGACGCAGAAATTTTATCAAGATTGGAACAGCAGCGTCAAAATCGACAAATAAAGAATCTATCACGTGAGAGATCAGCTTTTTATTGTACCCTCGCAGTAATCTCTTAAATCTTTCAGATTTTTAAATAAGTAGAAAATGCATTTGTATTTTTTTGGCGATAAAAAATGTTGACATTAAGCTCCAGGACTCTGTTGCTGTGATAATGAAGTTTTGAGATAAGAGAAAAAAAATTTTTTTTAGTACATATTTTTTGGGAGTTTTAAATCTTAACAGCTTTAAAAAATAGCCTTTTTCGTAAATTATACGGAAGAAACTGCAAATCAACGGCCCCTTAAGGCCAACAATTATTGCATGACAGAAGTAACGCACGGTACTTTTCAGAAACCGTTTCACATTACATGTCAACACACTATGGTGTTCCATTTAGTAAGTCTCAGGCGAAGCCGAGTCGGGAGGCCGCTAGTAATTTATATATTAAACAAACTTTTTAATAGAAAAAGTATCTCTTACCATCACTTGCTAACCAAAGAAATATTTTTCACCTGAATTTATTCTTTATGTCCCTGAACCTATTATCTATGTGCAATCTATTTGGTTATTACAACCATTATACCAAATTTTATTCACCTATCAACATTTAAGATGTACTTAAATAAAAAAAGAACGGAACGTTTGATCACTAGGCATACTGGTATATAGTTGCATAAAATAGCTGCTCCTGGCTACTCCAGAGTGAGAGAATATATAGTCAAACTGGTCTTTGTACTATAAGTAGCATCTAAATGCTGAGCAGCTGTTCCTGCAGTCAGAAGTATTGGAAAGTTGATGGGCTGCCAAACTGTGGGTGACTAGGCCACATTCACAGTTTTATGTAGTTTTATCTATGTACCTTTACTAAATAATATGTATTTTAAAGCAATCTTCCACCAGCCTCGAGAGCAACTGGAGATTTACAGCTATTTATTGATTTTGGAGGTGTTAGTATATTTTCTTATTAATCTTAATCAGCCCTTGATTTCTCTTTACTTACACTTCTATTTTCTAAATCAGTGATGGTTTTGAAGTTAAGATTTTAAAAATTTTTTTCAGTAACTTGATTTATCGAAGGAACAATTTTTTCTTTGTTTCGTTTTAAGTCGCTATCATTATCAGAAGGTGTGCTAAATAGGACTATTACTGTAACTACAGTATAAGACTTACACCTTAAATTGTTATCTCTTGAACCTTGATCAGATTTATTAAGTTATTTTGGTCAATTTGATTGACTCGTTTGTGCAGGAGAAGCAATCACACATTGTAATTGGAAACTTCTGGGTAATGTTTTTTTCTCAATAATTCTCTATTAGAGCCCTGTCAGATTCTTTTATGAAGTTCAGTACAATCAAAAGAAAGTTTAAAAAACAAGCACTACACCTCACCAAACGCTGTTGGGCTTAGAACTGAAATTTGAAGTTTACTAGTCAGATCTGCTCAAAACGGAATTTCACCAGCGATGAACTTTATTGATCCTGAAAGATATCATTTAATAAGGCTACATTTTTTTGATACTGCTAACTGGCTTTGAACCTATTGAAATTTTGACATGTCAAAACAGTGATAGTTGTTAAACCAGTTTGTATTTTCAGCTTGACCACGATATTGAAGAAAGGTCGAGGTCAAGCCTCTGGTCAGTACTTATAAGTACCAGATTTACTTTGGCTTAGCTCTTGGTTTCTCGGTTATCCACTTGTATAGGAGAGTGGAATGACAGGACAGGGCACTCAACTACTTTAGTGTAACAATCAACTGGTGTATATATCATACACATGTGTTACTAGGTATATCATAAGTATTATAGCTATTTACTATAAGTAGTATCCCTAGTCTTGTATCCCCCTACAGATACGGAGCTACTCAGGCATCCCCACTAGCGCTGGATCGGCTGGATATGCTGTGGCCTCACGCGTTTCTACACGCTTAGCAAAAAAGATTTAGTGATACTGTGATCTCTGATTATTTTACCATTTGCAACAAGTTAATGTTGTTAATTTCATAAAAATCTATTTACCATTCGTTTACTAAATAAACTGTCTATGTGTATTAATAACTAGTTCGTTGGTCTTAATTGTAAGAAAAGCATGAGAAAAGGTTATTTAAATAGTAATAAGAAATTTTAAATTAATACATGTATCTCAAATTTGAATGGATAAAAAAAATAAAATTTATGGCTCTTTTAAGGGCCAACTGTTTAAAAAAATTGTTTTACGTATTTTTAATTATTTTATATACTTTTTTGAGACATGAGCGAATATTTTCAGAATAATATTCTTTTTGACTTTTGGCTGAGATGCTTTAACGTCCTTCTCTACAGGAGGTTTCCGGCTGTCCTCATTGTCTTTGGTATGATAACTCTTCCTGCTTTTCTCCGATTTATTTGGTTTATTGAAGTACAGACCTATTTTGATGTTGACTGCTCAATAGCTACACTTCAAATAAAGCTTAACATTTTATTTTATTTGTTAATCTGAAAGCAAATTTCTATTACGGTTTTATTATTGTACCTCTTCGTCAGAGTCAGTGACATCTTTCTTGTCCATACGAATTTATCCGATCAACTAAGGATTCGCGAAACTTTACGCTGATCGCTTAGCCATGACCACTGCTGAGAGAAGCTGTATTAATTGCCTCTTTAGATGCACTATTGTGTCGTCAGTTATACGCTGGTCTGTCAAAATACGGGCGCTGGCTTGATCGAGGCAAGCTACGTCTGTATCACCTCCCCATGTTAATGTGTCATTGTTCCCGAGGGCTCTTGCTACGTTTCCTGCTGGGTTCACCATATTGCTTATGCATTCTGTATTGCTCTTGGTCTCAACCGCATTCCTTGTGGATTGCGATCGCCCAAAAGTTTTTGTATCATCATTATGGTAACTGACCAGAAGACGCAGTACTTATCGACCACCAGAGGTAACTGCAGATTCCTTCCAAGCTGGTGATTAATACATCCGGCGCATATCTGAGTTAATTTTTTGAGCAGATTAGCCACTGGACCACCTAAGGCAGTACTTCCACGCTTGATCGCACCACTGCCACCATTGTTACGAACTTATATAAAAGAAGTTCTAGGATTCTCGTATAGATGGGAAGAAGGTAATTCCGGTTTATTAAATGCATAAAATTAAAGAAGCCGAATTATAATTGTAGTAAAACGCTCCACCGGAAAGGCGAAGCAGGGGCTTGAACCTAATCAACTAAGGATTCTCGAAACTTCATGCTGACCACTCAGCCACAACCACCATCGAGAGTGGCTGTATTAGTTACACTTTTAGATGTAGTATTGTGTTATTATTTGTACGCCAGTGTGCCAACATATGGGCGCTGGCTTGACCAAGCCAAACCACGTTCGTAACAATACCAACACTGTTAGGCTTGTACATACAATAGCAAATAAAAATACCTACAAAGTGATGCGTGAGAATATCAGAGAATTTGATACATGGGACTATTCTACCGATGATTTTCATATGTCACGTGAAAATAAAAAACTGTTGGCCTTATTTAGAATAAATGCAATGGTAAAATTGAGTAAGAATTTATAGATTGAAAATGAAAATAGATAGCTTGAAAACTTAGAATCGAAATCCATTTAAAACAGCTAAAGATATAAAAAGCTTTATAGTAGGGGCTTGGATAACCTTTGAAGATTACGTCAAGTGTCTGTATTAATTTCTAGCATCACTCAAGAGCAGTAAATTATAATATCGCGTCATTATCAGCTATTCACTAAGAAAGAAACAAAAATTTCTGTAAGTGCGTCCGACAACAAACAATATGTGCCACCTGATAGTACAGATACCATTCTAAGGGGTCATTTTATATAACTGGATGTATAAGCATTCAATAACAGAAAATAATCAAAGGAGGTTTGGCTAATCATATAAAAAAAGCTGGGGGTTGTTGCTTCATTGAAGCAGCTTAAAATAGAAGAAGCACCTTTAGATAAGCCAAAGCCGATAGTAGAGGAGACAGCACTTTATAAAGTGACGCAACCAACAAGCTCATTCTATTCTTGAACAGAAGCGTATGTTTAATTGAATTACATCAACCAGAGCTGACATTATCTTTAGACCGTTCTTATTTGCGTAAGCCATTGTATGAAAAATCTGTTTATATTAAAGGTAGATAATTTTATTTGTAAACACTTGTGTATACCTATACATAATATGTGTGATGTATAAGGATTTATAATTATTTTGATATTTTTTTGTTTTTGTTGGTAAATATTGATCTTGCAGCACTCAAAAAATTGTTGACTATGATTTTCTTCCAACCAAAAAACTTTCTGAAATGATTTTAAATAAGAACTACGTGGTGACCTAACTAAAAAAGGTAAATTTCAATTGCTTATAGTATAGAACAAAAAACATATCGTATTGTCTTGTGCATTATGTAGAAAAATATAAAATAAATAAAATTTTTTTTACAATTTTTAGTAATGATTTTATACAGACTTTCTATACAATATTCAAACTATTATTTATACACATTATACTCTGACAATTTGTACCATGAAATAATTCAAAGCTAAGTTGTTGATGATGTATTTATCAGTCTAACTATTGTGAGTACTGTTAAAATCTAATCAATTGACGGAAAATTTATTACCACGTATCTTAAGGATCTTCTCTACATAGAAAGTATCTAGATGTTTCATTTTTTACGGTTTTTGATCGTAAAAACCTTGAGATATAAGTTGATCTTTATAATCTTTAAGATAAAACGTCTATAGATTTGTTGCTACTACCCGAGTGATTGTAAATACTCCTTTCGGCCAATTTAGTATTTAATTTATTTTAAATATTTGTTTAGTCTTGCTTACGCATACTTTATCACCAAATTTAAGTTTTAGCTTTTTTATACTTCTATTTTCAAGTCTTTTTTAAATCTCCTTAAACACTTAAATTACATTTTCAGCAGTAATGTTTTTCGGTTTTAAACCTATTCTTTAGTGTTTTCTATAGTGACAAAATTTAATGAACATGTGTAAAAAATTTAACCATTCACTATTGCCTTGCAAACAAAAACTTTTTTTTGATAAAATCTTTTTAAGTACCATTAAATCGCTCGCACATCAGAACTTCGAAATTGCTGTTAGTTAAGTAATAATTAATTTTTTATTCTTGCGAGAGATATTAAAAGTTTGCATTATAGAATTCTGGGCCATAATTAGTCTTTGTGCTTACTGGCACCCGTCTTTATTTTCAATTTGAATGCATTTCTACATTTACTTTTTTACCAGTTTTTTTTTATGACAGATACAGCTCACGCGTACTTGGAAAAAACGTCTATTACAGTAAGCATGTACCGATACCCTTTATTCTTGCGAGCGTAACGCTGCATCACTAAAAAGTCTCTTATAAAATACGTATATGAAATTCTTAGTAAGAACAACTACACTTTGTTGCTTTATGGAGTTCCTCAACAATTTTCTCTATATATTAAATGTCTACATCTACGTTTTTTTGAATCAGTTTAAATGAATTGGAATTTTTTTTGTAAGGTGTACATAAAAATTTCAAAGCTATCTATTTCTTTTTCAGGCCTTTGAGCTATTTCAATGAAGTAAGCATAATTTACTGTATCTTGAAGCCATTTTGTAACATTAGATAGTTTTTTATAATCTAAGTCAAACTGTCCATTTGTGGTGAGTTTGTATCCATTATCAGGAGGATATCGGCAACCGTCTCAGGTTTTACCTGTTTCAACCGAATACACTAACACTTATTTTGATACTGAAGCAAAAATGACACACATTCATATACATACTATTTCTCATAAGCTTTTAAATGATTGATTCAATTTCATTGTAATTTCTTGTTTCTCCTGCTGACTTTTCAGCTATTGATAAGCGTAAGCGATCTACTTATTTATTAAGATCATCCTGATGTGCATAATCTATTTATTGCATTGTTTTAGCAGTTTTAAAATAAAGCATTAACGAATTACCATTTTTTCAAACCACTACATTGAAAATCAAAGCAATAATTTGATGAAACCTATTGCTATTATAAATTCATATGGCTCCATTTTTTAAGCCCTTTTTTCATAAGAATACAAAACTTGTAATATTGTGTTACTTGTGTTACATTTTTCCGAATTATCCTGCATTATTAGAGATTTGCTGTGATGCTTTTCGATGAGTAGCTCCACTTATTCAGACCTCATAAGATAATTTGTATTGTTAATTTTGATATGATTATTTTTAAAATTATTCGCAAATCCCCAAGCTTCTTACTTTTTCGTACTTTACATTTTAAATCTAATAAATCTTCGTAATTCTAATCAAGTATTTGTAAATAACAATTTGATATATTCTTACTGACCATAAAAATTTAACAGATTGATTGTAAATAGTATCATTCAAATCCTTACTATCATTGTTACCATAATTACTTTTACTTATTGTAAGCTCGAATACTATATTTTATTTACTAGATTTTTCTTTGTTTTCATATTGATTCACTTTATTACTTTTATTATTTTCTTTATCGTATTAACCATGGAAATAATTGTGAGATACATAGTTATTACTATCATGTTTTTGTTTTTGTTTTGTTTTAGCAGCAATTCCAATCAATTAGAATGTCCATAATTAGTTTAAAAATTCTATATAAGACTTTTTAGCCTCATTTTTCTCAAACTTCAACAGTCTGTACTTTTTTTCAACAGTCTCTCTTATCTTCAATAAGTAATGTAGAACTTTACTATCTTATTGTTACAAGATGATGATTATGCTACAATATCTAGCAACAGACTGAAGTAATTGCACTAGATATGTCCTTTCTGTACATTATGTTTATCAGATCCTTTCCTGTTTTGATCATTATTTGTTTGTTTATCTTTGTTTGTAACAACAAATCCATGTTTATCGTTATGCCAACAGTAAGAGAGTTTATTTTTAACATCGAATGTATGGCATGTCTGAGTTCACATAGTTTTTATACACTATCCTTAAGTTAATTTCGTCTTTACAAAATAAAACTAAAAAAGAAACGTTGTACCTTACACAATTTTTTGGTGCTTGAGCGTATGATTAACAAAGATTATAAGTGTCTATCTTTTTGTGTCTATCTATGCAGAAAAAATCTTTTACATTATTTTGTACTTCGTGAGCTGTATCTTTAAAAATTGTTATAGACTTGGGTAAAACATCATCTGGTGAGACTGCTGTTTTACGTTTTCTAAAAGATAAGTATGGTACATCTTTAATAAAGTCTAATAATTCTTTTAAGAGTTCGTACTTTGGCCGATGTAGTGACTTATATTACACGTATACATTTTTGAAATTAACTTCATTTGAATGTTCGACTAAAGCTAATGATCTATTAGTTTTAATACAACTAGATGGACTATAAGACGTAGTATTATTATTGTTGGAGAGTAATAAACCATGCTGATTAGAACAATTTTCTTATCATACAACAATTCAGAAGTTGTAATTTAAAAAATTATGTTCAAATTCCGTGCCTTCACTATATGAAAACATGAAATGCAACTAATCTTTTAATTAAATAATACAACGCTTATATAATTTCAACTCTTAAGAGCAATCAATTTGTCAACTATAAATGCATTACTTATTTTCTTGAACGCTTAGTCATGATTAAATCTCTGAAGACTAATTGTCATTATGCATGGTCATAAAAAAGGACTCAGTCTTGAAAAAATTATAAAGTGTTTACCAGTAGAGCTTCATTTGCCAGACCATCAGTATCACGGTCCAGGTACTAAGCTTGCCAAGCGTCTTTCTCAAGGGAATTCAGGAGTTCATTCACTGAACACAGCGTGCAAAGAGCTTGATTTAGCATACTCAAAAAATTGACAAGATTTGAAAGCCAAATACGAAGCAGATTAAATTTCAGCTGAGTAGGCTTGGTAACGAGTTAAAGCTTTAGATTCAAGTATTTAAAAAAAAGCAGCAGCTGGCCTAGTGACAGGTACTGTGAAGCTTTAAAATAAATTTAGTATGAAGCTAGAGCAGGAAAAAAGCAATATATTAACAAATGGAAAAAAAGAGTATCATTAAAAAAATACTATCAAATACTAAAAAGTAACAAGCGAATTATTTCCGAAATGCTCTTCATTAAGTTGGACAATAATAACATCAACAAGAAGGAAAACGTTTTACACTTTAATAAATCATACTTTCCGTTATTACGAAAGTTCAAAGGTCCCGAGCGCGGTTGATGCCCTTGGACCTCTACGTGCATCACACCAACTATATAAACGTGGCGAAACTTGACCATTCTGCTTATTGTATCGTTCGACCTATGACTAGTGAGTCGTAAAACTCACTAATTCTCGCGTAAGTGAGGTAATTTTATTCGTTAATTGTAAAAGTGTATTGTACATTATATCATGGGGCATATGTAACTAACACAAATATTTCTTGTAGCCTGATAACGCTGACACAAATGGTCAGCGAAATATTGCTGTATTAAAAATGAGAAATAAAAATAATCCAGGTGTGATTATTTCTTGTACCCTACCCCAAATGGATCACTTATTTTCTTACTTCTCAACTCATTAGAGAGCACTGATATTTCTACACAACTATAAATATGATATGTTTTTGTAAAGATGTAAAGGTCATGTGTATCCGTATTAATTTTATCTCAATCATCTGCATCTACAGATTCGGATAATTTTATCGAAATCCACCCCACAAATTCTAGTGGTAATCGTCCTATTATCATGTTGGAGTTTGTTTCTTCACTATGTATTCGTATTTTAGATGCAAAACACAGTTATAAATCTTTGTATGTTAAATTTGTTAACCGAATCAAATTATGTCACGTGTATCTGTGTATATTATTTTCCCATATATATTTTAAAATACTTTAGTGCATTTTTCGAACGACGTATCCAATCAATTATGGTATGGTTTAGTTTGGTTTTCAAAACTACTACAATCTAGCGTAATAGTAACATGCCATTCGCATCTTGTCGTAATAGACCGTGTTCAAACAGTAATGAACCGGGAAAAATTATTCGCACCCAATTTTTTGTGCTTTCTTGTTGAAAATATAGTAATGTACCTGAAAATTCATCTTGCCATCCAAGAATTTGGTCAGGTATTGTTTCAACAATGTTTTTGTAAACAATTTTGTCAAAGTTGTTTTTTTGGGCGTTTCAGAGCGCGCTTTCGCATGCGTGTAAACCTAAATATGTTCACTACACGCTGAGCCACGAAACGTATATACAGGTATACACACACGCGGGAGCGCTCGCTGAAGGCCCTAAGCGTTTATTGCAAAAAACAATCTTGCCACTTAACTTTTCAACATTTTTTTTTTTGAATATTGTAGAGAAAGGCTTACAGTTTATAATCGTGTCTTGTAAAATATAAAAATGTCTTTATTCAGTAGTCTCGTAGAGCTCTGAAAATCGGAAAAAATGCATTTTTTGACAATTTGGGAAATTTTTACTCGAAAACTGTGGGGTTAAGGTATATACATTACAATTGGTTTTTTGTTACAAATGTGCCAAAGAATATGAAAAATTTTTTTATACCAAAAAAACAACTTTGACGAAATCGTTTACAAAAAAATTGTTTAAACAATACCTGACCAAATTCTTGGATGGCAAGATGAAGTTTTCGGTACATTACTATATTTTCAACAAGAAAGCCCAAAAAACTGGGTGCGAATAATTTTTCCCGGTTTATCACTGTTTGAGCCCGGTCTATAAGGAATTGCAGGTACATCTTCTTTAATTGTTATGATACTAGACTTTAGCGTTAGAAAAAGCAGAAAGGCAATGATTTTAGTCAAAATATCTATCATATCAATCTGCAACAACAAAAATAATTGATAAGAAGTTTATTTTTTTTTTTTTTTTGTTTATTATTACGTATCACTATTTTTCTCCATAGTATGTTTGTTAACTATTCTCGTATTTCTTTAATACATAATTGTAATAAATAATTTTTATGATTCCGTTATAAAATGCATCTACTTTATTTTTCTAAGGTTTTTTAAGCACATGGACTATCATTCCAACTTTCAAATTTTGTTGCAGTTTCCTATTGTCCTAACGTAACTATGTTCTTTGTTTTGATATTTTAATTCTATCACGAGCCATTTCTTGGATTGTACGTAGACAGTGAGCAAGGTTACTTACGTATGAGTTACATGTTTGTAGCTGAAGTCCATCTGGAAGTGGATTTGGAGAGCGTGCCTATCTAATAAAGACAGGTTTAGTAGGTGTAAAGCCTGTTACTGAATGAACTAAAGTGTTGTACTCATGCATAGCAAAGGAAACCATTTATTCCCAGTCATTTTTGTAGTTCTTAAAAAATCGTTTAAGATAGAGTGGCTTCTCTCTGTTGAACCATTGAAACTTTTTGATACTTCTATTACTACTTGATTAATAAAACTTTTTGACCTGTTGCTGAGAAGAATTCTAGGAATGACAAAAGTTAAAATGAAATATCTTGACAATGTATTGGTAATAGTTGTTGCCTGTATATTAAGAATAGGACGCGCAACAAAAAATTTTGTAAGTCAGCATTGCATTGTTAAAATATCCTTATTTCTAGATCTACTTTGAGGAAACGGGGCTACTGTATCCATAGCGACTTCGTAAAATATCTTTAATGGTGTTTCCATTATGACGATAGAATTTCTGGTTTTTGTGTCAACTTATTTTGGTTTCTGGCAAACTTTATAATTTTATGTGTATTTAGCAATGTCATTGCATACTTCCTTCAAATAATATTTTTCTAGTATTCGTCTATAAGTTTTTACTACTTCTCGATGACCTCCAAAAAAGCTCGCATGACATTCATTTAATTTTTCTTTTTTGTTTTCTAGGGCTATGTAAGAACATGTGCCAAAACAAATTCTTACCGTAAGAGAAATGTGAAGTAATTCTTCGTATAAAATAAATGGCATTTTTTCTCTAGGGAAATTACCAGTGAGTTCATCTTTCCTTGAAAAACTAGCAGTGTTAACTTCCTTTACTGATATAGTATAAGCAAGATTTTTAAATTATATTTGTGAAATGCTGGATTTTATTTCGTCAACAATTAATTGACGACTAGTCAAAATATGTAGCGACTTTAGTTTTTTTGTAGGGATAATATCTTCTTCTTTTGGTTCAACATCTTGTAATCCTTGTTTAAATATAACTCCTATATATGTTAGTAATTATTTGTTTATAAATTTTAAATCTACATTTTCTGAAATAAAATGGATGTAATCATCCTTGGTATAAGTTAAATTTTCACGAGTACTTAAGAATTTTCATGTATTAAATTTCTAACTTGCATTTGATAAATTTTTAACGGTGCTTATTTCTCTTGTTACATTTTTGCTATGAGCTAAGATTCAAATTTGCTGCATGGATTCTAACGCTGCTGAACGGCTCGCTTGTGGAAAAATGTTTTGATTGGAAATTTGTATGGTATTGTAATCAGTTTTATTTTTTATGTTACCCAATTGAGATTTGTTTACGTCTCTATCTTCACTACTATTTTGTTAAATACGTAAACAAGTTCTTCTGTATAGTTTATTATAGGACTTTTGTAATTTATTTTGGGTAAGACCATTTCTGTGGGGTTTGCTTGGAAACTTTCCTCTTATGGGATTTCCGATTGCAATAAATTCATTTATAGTTTTATCGACTCTTTTGTTTACTATAGAAGGAGAGAATTTATTTTAAAAAAAGGAAGACAGTAAATTTGTTTCTTTTAATTCAAGTAACTGCTGTCATGATGTTTGATAGGGGATGTAGGTAAAGATTGTATTTCTCTAAGAAACGCTATTATTTGGTATTTTATTTTTCTTATTGTAGCTATCCTACTATAATAAGTTTTGATTTTATTTTTAAATTAATCTTTTACTGTTGTAATCTTTATAACTGTAAGTATGATTTCTTGAATTGGGTAACTGCTCTTCATTTTTATTCTATAAATTACTTTATTTCCTACGGAGCGTCGAAAAGAAAATTGAAATTTTGGTTTCATTTTAGTTTAATTTAAAGTTTCTTTGTCGGAAGATGTAGAGTTTTTGTCTTGTTCAATTACAACAGATTTTTAATTAACGTTATTGGCTTAGGATGTACTGGGTTTAATTGGAATTTTAGTCTGTCTTAGTGAAATTCCTAAATTTTTTAAAATTATTTCTCTGATTTCACTGATTTCCGAATATAAGTCACTTAAATTATCCATTATATTCTGAGGGATCTCTTCTGCAAAACATTTAGTAAGCATGGCGTAAATGATCGTTCTGTTTATATATTGTAGCGTCAAAGTGTGGGTCACCTTGCTGAGGAGTCGCAATACCATCACAAAACAAAAGCAGATTAATAACAGTAGAGTGCCCACGCCTGAACCGATGCTGCTTAGATACTAATAAATCCATCGTCTCAGTTATTCTTAGACAAGCAAGTTTACAAAAAACCTTAGCTTACGTGTCAAGGATAGAGATAGACCTATAATTTTTAGCACAACCTTTTTTATGTTTTTTAAATACAGGAATGACCTAAGACAATCTTCAAAGTTTTGTTTGCAACTGGTTGCCAATGATTGGTTAAAGAGAAGCATAAGTGGTTCTAAGAACGCAGAACTGCTAGTCTTTGAAAAAACTCTCAAACACTCTAACTAAATGTAGTCATTTGACAAATTGAACTGCAGCCAAGCTCTATGCATTCTCTTCTTCGCAATTACATGACTAATCGAAGCTGAAGAGTACTATGCAGAATATAAGTTTGGTTTCTATTGATTTTTCGATGACTTCCTGCAATAAATCATAAAATTTATGAACATTGGACATCAACACTGAGTAATAACAAAGGCCAATCTACACCCTGCATGTGCTTAATGACACGCCGAATATTGGCCGCATGAAAATGTAAGCACCACTATTAGAAGTGCATGAAGGTCACCTATACAGCATCATAGGCTTCTTTTTCTTGAGTTCTAATACTATTATTTCAGAGACTGAGACATTAGCACACTAAGAGGTTGCATGGAACAAACTATTGCAGAAACGGCATACTACTATCAGGGCACCAGAAGCAAGACTCTGGGCACATTTCTCACAACTTGACATTTTGCACTCAAGCAGTTAACTCAACCTTAAAGTGCTTACGACCTTTACACGAAAACGAACGTCTTATTTACATGTACTACTAGGGTAGGCTCTAGTATTAACACGAAAATAAGCGTAAACCAACACACAAAGACGACTTTTTAATAAGATTAAAAAAATATAAATTTTTTAGAACGGCGATTGCGATAAAGGGTGGTGGCAAACGTAATCAAGTGCCAATAGGAGACGACTACATCCGTCATAACGTATAAGATAACAAATATATATTTGATACTAGTAGTTAATTTTTGAGAGTTCAGTTGACCACTTTACAGAGGTGTACTAGCAAAATCAGATGATAAAAAAACTAATGAATGATAGAGATAACTCTTAGTTTTTCAACATAAATCAACAACCATTGTTATTTTAGGTGCTTTAATAAATGCAATCTTAAACAAAATAAAAATTTTGATGGTACTGTCTTTTCATTGATAAGCATAAACCTTATCAGTATAATTTTTACTTGACAACTTATAAAAACAATCTTGAAGGGCTACAGTTTATAAGTGCTGTATGGAGAAAAATAAGAAAATTAGAACTCCGTTGTCTTGTGCTAACTGGAGTAGACTTAAGTTTTTTACGTAAGAATGTGGCATTTTATGTCATCAGATTACTTTTTATAACTTCAGAACACCAATCTCTGACATAAAATTTTTAAAGCACAAAGTTCAGGGACTTTTTAACATTGAGCTGTTTACCTACTCCTACACTCATGTCACATATAACGTACTTCTTTTATTAAAGCCACCGCTGCAAATTTCAAACTACGCTTGCAATCCCCAAACAATCTTATAAGGCACTTATTTTACAACATGAATTCGCAAACTACATTCAAGAAAGCTTATCAATTTGGATATTTATCGCAGCAATTACAAATATTATACGCAATTTTGTACAAAAACTTGTAGCAAAATGAAAAATCTAAGAGATCAGCTTTTTTAACCAACAATATCAGGATGATCATTGCACAAAAGTTATGCTTGCATCACTAGGTAAACTATGTGGGTCCGAAGTCAGGTCTCCCTGGTCTCACTCAGGAGCCGTCCATGGCTTCATACCCAAATGGGTATGGAGCCACCTCCTCCCTGGCCTCGCTGTAGAGCCACTCATGGCTTCATACCTATGAGATTATGGGCCCACCTACCCCCCTTCCTCACCTGTTTTTGAACTACAGGGTTATGAGCACAGTCCACCTTTCTGCACCAGTGCATGTTCCCGTGCAGCTACAAGCACAGACTGACAAGAGTAGCGGACTTGACAAGAACCCTAACGAAGTGCTTATATATGTTAGGTACAACCATTAAATCTTACTTCTTTAAAACAAACGTAGCCAAATAAAACTTATTCAGTTCCCTAGTTAAGTTTACACCCATTCTATAGACCTAGAACAATTAAAATTAACTATTTGTATAGTGTAGCGTTATAACGTGCACAGTGGGTCTTGCACACTTGATTATAACACAGGCAAACAGTGGCTAATTTTTGTATATCAGCTGGACGATAGCCCAAATTAGTAATATTATGAACGTTGAACTTAAATTCATCCAACCATTGAGTCGCATACACTTTCTTGGCATTACGAAGGTGTTCTCGAAAAACTGTTTCTATAGTATTGGACAGGAATTTCTCCAGCTCCCACGGTATACCGTGAAAACAGCGATTTAACCATAAGTTATCTCTTCTGTATTTGTCTGGGAGTTGTTGCTATGGGAATGGCTCTCCGAGAAGAACTACTATAGGTTTAGCATTGGAATAGAGTACAAGTACAGCTAATTCCTTAAAAACCGAATCTCTGACAGGCTGTTTATAGCCTTGCATATCAACTATGTAATCTACTATTCAAAATTTCTTATTACTTTCTCAAAATTTTTTTTTGATACTTACTATTCTTCTTCCTTATGACTTACTATTTTTAATAACTTTTTCTGATTTTTTTTTATTCAGTTCAGTCTACTTGACATATTAGTCAAAGAACTTTTAACACTTTTAATATTTTTTATGGTTCTTTTTTTTCTCTGCGCTCTGACGTCGTCCCATGGCGCTTGATAGATGAATGACGTTAGGAAAGTTCCGCATGAGTCTTTATAACTCAACTCCCACCACAATGTTACAATGTTAATTATTTAATCAGTTAAATACAATCGCTTATAACCTTCACGTTTAGGTAACGAAGATTTATAAGTTGAAAACTTGTCTGTTAAATTCTGTAACCAAGAATTTATTTTTATCGTCATTGATAAAAAGATTTTTGAACATTGCTTTGCTGCTAACTTTTCTTATTTTCATCTTAAGTGATACTGCGAAAAATGTCTTCTGACAAAATTAATTTTCCCTAAAATATTTTATCCACCCATTTTTATGCGTGTCTCTTCTCCAATTTAACTTACTCTTTCTGTCATCATTTATTATCTTTTTTGCTCTGCTGATTTTTTTCTATGACGGTTGAAAGACAAATAACGTTAGCAGAGCTATTCATCAGCCTTTGTATCTTCACCCCCACTTTACATGAGTTTCTTAACAGTTCGCTTATTGGACTATAATTAACAATACGATTGTGCAAAATCGGGCTATGGGCTGATGTATTGGCTGGAGAATAAGCGTGAGATTCGAGTTTTAAACCCACATCTTCTGCAGAATTTTTCTGTAGCTCATTTTGCTTGAAACAATTAATCACATTCAAAGGCACGACATCCAAAAAATCATATCTATTTAACAAAGATGTGGGATCTTTATCATAATTTAAATTCTAAAAACGAGAACACATGTCATGTTACGGTGCATACTGATTTTTTTTCATATTGAGATTAGGATCACCATAAGGATAATATCATGAATTCAAACAAGTCTCAAATTTCTTACGTTACAGCTATTGCACTTGTTAGCGATAGCAGTTTTCTAATTTTTTTAGTTTAAAAAGCCAGTATGAGGTAATTTAACTTTTCCAACTGATTGGTTGTCTGGACTGTCCAGATATACTTTGGTATAGTGGATAAGAGTGGATATTCACTGATCTTCCAAATATGAAAACTCATGGATATGAGTTTATCTTTTTACAAATAATTGGGTAGAAAAATTTTATGAGAATCTGACATAGCTAAGTATAGCATAAGCCTTTCAAGTTTCAGTATTAGTATTTTAAGCTCTTCCTTAATTAGTGGTTGCTTCACATTTGTAGTAGGAGAAGCACCATGAACAACTGCATTCAAATCATTTCTTGATCTCGTAAGTATGAGTTTGTGTTTTACATTGACTACTATCTTACGATAATTTTCAGCAAAACGAAACACAACATCTAAGCAGCTACTCTCCTTTAGACTTAAAGCGTGAGTTCCCTTCAAACCTGCATTCTGACTCAATACGTCTTGATCTGGACTGAGTGTTAGCCAACTTTTCATAAGGGTTGTCAGACACCGTTATTAATTGTATTTCTAGTACAATTTCTACTTAACAAAGAACGTAATTATGTTCCAATAATAACTGAAGAGGTAAAAAATATTGTGTTTCCAATACAAGAAAAGTTTAAAACAAACGTAGTGTCAATGTTTCTTTTATAACTACTTGAAAACGATTGGATAATTTTGGGCAATGACATTATTAAATTTAAGCATCAATGACCGTATTGGTGAATTAAAGAACATAATAAATACGAAAGAGCATCATCAGTTCAAGCAGGGTATGATAAGATAAGTAGTATTTTAAACTTTTCTTACTACCTGCTTTTTTAACTGCACAACGTGTCCTCTCTAAGGCAAAAGTACTAACTTTGTGTGCATCTTTGCTATGTTTTCTGTAATGCAGCTTTTATGATTGTACTTAAAGCAGTGCACAATTTTTTCTTATTTTTTACAAGCATACCCAATTTCTTTCTAAACTCCATGGTACCCGCAATAGCTGTAGCAGCTAGTTCTTCCTGATATTTCAATTTACTGCTAGAATTATTTGCAAAGCTTTTTCGGCTAAGACTCTATCTGATAAGTTTCTAGCCTCAATGTTTTCTTGATTCTAAAAATAAGCTATATTGTGTTCCTTGCACACTGCGTTTAGTAGATTTATTCCCTTATCACCTCTAGCAAGACGTTTCACAAGCTTAGTGCCTGGATCACAGTACTGGTAGCCTGGTATGTGTAGGTCTACAGAAGAAGTATTTATAACCCTTTTTCAAAGACCAAGTTCCTTAGCGCGATGCATGATCATTACTTTGCAGTAGTTCAATCACAACTAAGCACTAAAACTTGAAGGCGCTGTACTTATAGGGTATTAAAGCACTGCATATTGATTCATCACATCAGTCGTTATCCAGCTTTTATACTGTGCAAAGATGCAGTTCCAAAGAAAAATGTGAAATTCCAAGTACTAAGCTTTGATACTGTTGTAACACAGGAAAAGCGTTCAAATCGATACAGTAAAATACTCCTAGATTGTATTTGAACCGTATTATGTGGCCCACCAAACTGTGGTGAAATAAACAGTGCACTAGCACTAGTTGTAGATTTCACTGGACTGGGGCTTGAAAATGTCTATTTGTACTCTAAGTCTCTTAATCAGCCAAAGTACAAGTTTTTGAAAAAGCTTTCGGAATCCGTGGATGACATACAATTCTTTGCATTTAGTGGGCATGAAGCAGTTGTATCTGCAGACGATGCGCTACTTAACTCTATCATGAATGCTGATAACATAGCTTGCAAAAAGCAGAATAATATAAGCACTTTCTGATGGAGCTCCAAAATGTGGCTTATATTTATCTATTCCAGTCATTACGCAAAAGGACTTAAACACCTTGTGAGAGACAATTTTAATCTATCTCACATTAATTTTCTCAAGATCGGCTGAATTTTAAACACATGCATGATGATTACATCAAATCTGATGTATCTTAGACTCAATCTGCGTGGAGCCGTATGGAGACTTGGAAAAATATATTATGCTTTTAAAGTCCACAGAAGGGACTATGATAAAAAAAACCTGTGCAGGTTAATAGTGAATAAGCTAACAATAAAAAAAGGAAAGTGTTTGGTGTGTGGTAGATTGTGACACTTTTTGTACAGTAAAAATAAGCCTAAGATGCATAAACTTAATTGTGCTAACACGAACAACTACTGGATAAATCTGCCAAATAAAGGAAGCAACATTTTTAAGTTGAATACATTCAATTCTGCTTAAACAGTTCCTTACGTCGTCCATGCATACCTTGAGTGTTTACTTGAGCCTGTGGAAAATGATGTATGACGACAGCCAATCATAATATGCAAGTTATCAAAGAGAAGGTGATGTGAAAACACTAGCAGAGTAGTTAATTCAAGATCTGAAGACCATTGCATGCATCCTTCAAGAATTACATGATAATCTGAGATCCCTAAACTTGACTTTAGCAAAAGAGGATCGGTTCAGATAAGCTAAAGTTCGTCATTTCTGTCCGCAACATATAGCTTCACCTGGTTCCAAATAGAAGAAGCTCATGATAACCTTACATGATAAAAAGTGCTACGTAATACATTACAAGATATTGGAGCAGACTCTCACATATGTACTAATGCTCAAAAAAGTTTGTAGATTTTTTAGATATCGAGAAAGTGAATTGCTACAATCATACGTGAATCTTAATATGGAGAACTGGAAGCCGAGTGAAAAAAAAGTTTTAAATGCACTCATTCACACTAATGATAAACACCGTGTACGGTAATACCATGAAGAACGAGCAAAAATAAGTACATGTCAAAATTCTGAGCAAGTGGGAGATATCCTACAGGACAATTTTGTAGCTATTTAACTAGCACGGACATAAATTAGCGTGAGAAGACCAATATATGTTGGTTTAAGTGTACTAGACATTCCAAAGACGCTCATACATAACTTTTACTATTCATACATGGAGGAGCGATTTAGAAAAGATTAATTGCTGTATACTGACTCTGACAGTTTAATATTTAAGATTTCTGGTCAAAATGTCTATGAATTTGTAAAAGAAGATATCAAGAGATTTGACAAATCAGATTACTTACTGACTAATCAACTTAATCTACCTCTATTAAATAAAACAGTTATTGGGCTCATAAAGGATGAATGCTGTGGCAAGATAATGACGGACCTCAATGAACTATGGAGTTTAATATATTATGTCTGTGTGCAAAATAAGAAGATCGTAAGGAAGGTAAAGAAAGTCAAAACAGCTTTGGTAACGACAAAAGTCAGCCTTAAACATTACTGGAATTATCTCGTACGTATCAACAGTCATGTATCGGTAAAACAATATACGCTCCAGAACGATACACATCGTTCGTACAAAACTACAGAGAAAAATAGCTCTTAGTCCGCAAGATAGAGATACATCACTCTATATGATACAGATCACTAACTACTAAATATGCTTATCCATCTAGATAATGATGAAGTAGGGGAAGAAACGAAAGGAAAAGTGATGGGACAAAGAGAAGTAGTAGGGAAGAAATAGAAGGAAAAGAGCTACAAACTGAGCCACATCATCCAGTCAAGCTTATTCTGTTGCTTGACGAGATAGCGAGCCTATTCACTCCTTAGTAGTATTCACCATCTCCAAGAAAAAAAAGCAAGAATCTTCGAGGTAAACTATTTCTACTGTTATACGCTGTAAGCTAATACTTTTTTTTGTTTTAGTAAAAGATACTTAGCTGCATTGAACGGTACGACCAACACTATCTGCCTTTTTGCTATGAGTTATCAAAATCAGTGATAATTTATACAGTAAGGTCAGAGAGAAAGTTTGAAAATATGCTTTATTTGTTGTTTGTAGTGAGAACAATAAGTTTAAATTTTTAAGTTTGTAAATAAATAAATAAAACAGAAGTTCATGAAAGTGAAAAATTATGAAAAGTTGTTTATCTTAGAATGTCTTCTGATTAGTTCACTACTCACCCCCACTCCTCAAAATGTTAGTGAAGGCTTAATGTAAGCAACCATGACCCAACTTTTAAATCAGATCCATATAGTGGGGGTAAGGAGTGGGGGTGATAGAGAGAAAAAAATTAGGTTGTGAAGAGCTTATTTACAACACAATGCAAAGGATAGACGTGTCCGTCTACGACAGTAAACACTGAACCTCCTAGCTCTCTTAAATAAGTAGATAGATAGATAAAGCAAAGGTGGAGAATTATTACAATAAGCTGGCTACAGCTAGAAAGCTCAGTATTTAGCCAGCTAGTCAAGAAATCAGACCTCTTTCATCACGTACTACGTTGTTCATGTTTAGAATTTTTGAAGATCCTCTAATATTTTTATTCGGAAGGAACTTGTTGCTTCATCTCAAAAAAATGCTCGACCAACAGTTTTTTATTTTAATGCTCTATTTCAATGGTTAAAACTTTTGTATAAGGAAAATATGGTAAATACTTGGTTAAAGAGAAATTTTCATGGTATACCTTGAAATTTAGGAAGCATACCTTACTTTACAGTAATTTTTATCACTCAATATTCCTTAAAGAATGCTAATTCTAACATAGCTGTTTCTGTTTCAGTCGTATTTGCAATGCTAAAAATTTGGGACTTCCTGCTATCAGCAAAATACATACAAAGTATAAGACATGCTTTGCACATCAATTATGTACAAAACCAGTTTGTGCTTCTAAAAATGCCTCTGCATTAAAGGACTTGCTTCTCACTTCCAGAGATACAGTGATTTCAACAAATGATAATATACTTGGCTCTGATAATTATTTGTAAAATTATATTGAAAAATTCGAAAAAAAAGTTTAAAGATAAATATTTGGTTTTTCTTCACTGGTGGGGGTTAGGATGGGGCACGCACTTTATTCCAACAACTAACAAACAACAGTAGTAAAGTCATATTCAAGTTATTTGGATGTCATATTTAATTCCATATTAAGTCAATTTTTAGTTATCATTAGGGCATTTCTAAGTTATCTTCAAATCATCTTTAAGTTATTTTTAAAGCAATGTCAGACAACACTAAAGCCATCTTTAAGTTATCTTTAAGGCATTTTGTGAACATTAACTGTCAATATGACATTTTCTGTACGTATTAGCAAAGGCACAACTTACACAGTTGTGACACTGTGTCTGAAAAAGCATACTAAGTTTTTGACTTCATATATACAGTTACATCCAATCATTAACATGGCTATCACGCACACTTAATACAATCATTTAACTTGTAAGTATGCCTTTTAAACTTAAATAAATACAAAAACCGTGAAAGCTTACTCATAGATAAAATTTTACAATTAGAAAAAAAATCAGGCAGAAATTTTAATTTACCCACACAAAAAAAATTTGATGTGAAAGAAAACGGTACCAAAAAAAAATCAGCGTGTGAGACTCTGAGTTCCCCGGTAAGAACGTCATTCTCGCATGTACATAAAAATCACATGTATACTGTTAAATAGAAGGCTCGTCAACACATGGAAGTTCAATATTCATTTGGTTTTCGTGGGTTATGGCGGTATATTTATGTCTTTCCTGTTCATTTATCGTATATGAAAGGCTCGGGAATTTTTTAAAATAATTTTTAAGGTTACTATTAGGCAAAAAACGAAAAATATACCCTACATATTCGTAATACATTTTCAAATATGCTGTTATTTTCCCACAAATTTTCCACCCTGATTTTATAGAACTATACTTAAAAATACTGAAATTTAAGGTTATGTCTTCACATAGCTCAACACCCCTCTTTTCGTAAGCCACGATGTTTTTTTCTTTTTGGAAAACCTTAAAAACTTGTCCTTTTTTCTATATCTTGCTTCTTTTTAAGATATGGCATATTTTTGATAAGGTTATGTGCACGAATGACTATAGATAATCATTTCTGGATTATTATTATCCTGTACTAAAAGTCATATAACTTTGCTCATGATCTTTCTTGTTCATTTTATAAAGGTACATTAAAAACATTAAAAATTAAGGTTATGTTTTTTTATAACCCAACGTCTGTTTATGTGCGTCATGATATTTTTGTTTTCTTTCGAAAACTTGTAAAACTCGTTATTTATTTTTGTTCTATCTTGTTTCCTTTTAAAGATATGGTGTATTTTGTAATGTTTAGAGATTATACCATATTATAAAGACCTGTAATAGTGGCTATTTGCATCGATCTGCCATACATGCAAAAATTATTTGTTAACGTTCTTTACTAAAATAATAATATCAACTAGTGTGTACAGTATTCATATTAACTACTATGTCCCATACACATGCGTGCGGGCAAGCATGTACACACTTCTACAGTAAAAGTAGAAAGTACCCACACACACACACTCATCATGCATGCACACTTTCATGGTTTCATCCATAATTGTGTGAACAAGTTACACTTACATACATACGCGCATGTAAACATTGTATACAAGGACACTGCGCACAGTAACACACCACGACACGGCAATATAAATATGCCTAACACTACAGTTGGCTTGTGCAAACACACTTGCTCTCTCTATTTATTTTATTAATTTTAACATTTAAATCTGCAACCAATTTCCTACTGGTAACGTAATTGTGGTGCCTGAGTTTAGATGGGTGTGAGAGTCATGTGTATGTAAGCCAATCAAAAAAGTGCTCCCATTTATTTAAATAACATTCGTTTGCAAAAACTCTTTTTGCATTTGATTCGTAATCAAATTCTCTTTAATTTGGTTTTTTTAGCCAGCGAAAGCAGGAGTGCGCGATTTTTCCTTACACTTTCTGGCTGATGGTTTCTTTCATTGGTATGCTCTCTCCCCCTCTCTCTCCCTGTATCCCCACTACTGCTCTTCCCCCTCCCTACAAGTGCACGCTTTTTCCTGACGCTTTCTGGCTGGTGTGTCCCTACGCTAGCTGGGTGACTCTCTCTCCCTCTCTCTCTCTCTGTGTCGCCACTGCTGCTCTGTATCCTCCTAAAATTGTACGCTTTTTGGAGTTATAATTCTATAGCCACGTTCTGCTTTAAGGAGAAAATCAACGATTTGAGACTGGTGACCTTGAAAAAAAGTGTAGCAGAAGTCGATTTTGCTTTGATTCTCCCCCTTCGCCCCACCCCTCTTGACATACTTCTGGTCCCGACTACTACACCACCCAACGGCGTAGCACCACACTACACAACATTATCCAATCACACCCAACTATACATTTTAAATTTTTCTTTTTTTTTCTTTTAACCAATGTCTATCAAATTTTTAAAGCACAAAGTTCAGGGACTTTTTAACATTGAGCTGTTTACCTACTCCTACACTCATGTCACATATAACGTACTTCTTTTATTAAAGCCACCGCTGCAAATTTCAAACTACGCTTGCAATCCCCAAACAATCTTATAAGGCACTTATTTTACAACATGAATTCGCAAACTACATTCAAGAAAGCTTATCAATTTGGATATTTATCGCAGCAATTACAAATATTATACGCAATTTTGTACAAAAACTTGTAGCAAAATGAAAAATCTAAGAGATCAGCTTTTTTAACCAACAATATCAGGATGATCATTGCACAAAAGTTATGCTTGCATCACTAGGTAAACTATGTGGGTCCGAAGTCAGGTCTCCCTGGTCTCACTCAGGAGCCGTCCTGNAAAGTTTCCGGTACTGTATAAATACAATAATTGATTTTTGTTGCGTTTTCTACTTTCACAAAATTTTCTCTGTGATTGATGACAAAATTCAGAGAGGTGGGAGGAGCGCAAATATATGTAACAACCCTGAAAATTATTTTTCTTACATGGATCAGGTTACATACACGCTTTTATGCATACTGGACCCCTTTTTTCATGTGTTATTAAACAAAACAAAAACAAAAATACAGATCTATTTAAAAATAAAACAGGCTTATCTCCAAGTAATTTTTCATACAAAAAACAATTAGGGGGTTAATACGCACCTTATAAATGTTATTTTAATTGATTTTTCCATAAGGTTACATGTTAAATTGCAAATTTTTAAAACTAAACATGTAAAAGAGGGTACAGTTGAATAATCTGCAATTTTTTCACGTATTTCTGATGGTATTTTGGGTATACTTTTTATGATTGAATAATATCTGTCAAAAAAACTTATGTGTGATAAACTGTCCCCTGAAGGGACATTGTTTATATTATATTATGCCATAGTATATTGTTCATGATTTTTCAGATATTGAATATTAGAATATTTATTGGAACTACATCCAACTAACCTAGGTATTCTCATTACAACGATAACTATACCATCCTTATACACAGTATTGTTTCATGGAATGCCCAGTTATATTTACAATTATATTATCTGCCATATAATTTTATAGAAGAATAACTTTTTACTTCGGTACCCAAGCACCCACTGTCCACTGGTTTCTTACACTTTCTGGCTGATGGGTCTCTGTTCCTAAACATTCTTATACACAGGAAGTACACGGGGAGTATATATCTAATCGTAACCCACGATAAAGATCCTCGTTCTTATAATTGTTTCTTGTACTTAAACATTTGATTGAGTGTATACTTAATTAGGGAAAGATTAAATGCTGACTTTTAAAATTGTTTGTAATTAAAAAAATAAAATTTGTTTAACTAAAGGCCCAGAAGGTTCAGGAAAAACATTTGTATACAAAATGTTAATTAAATATTTCATTGATCTTGAAAAAATTATCGTATTATTTACGGCATGGACCGGTATATTTTCAATATTACTTCCAAAAAAAATGACCAGTCATAGAAAATTTTGCTTACCAATAGACTCTAACAATGAAAAAAGTTTGTTTTTGGAATTTAAATCTGAAAAAATTTGGGAGGAGTAGATTTGATCATATTGGCATTATGCCTCTACCACGTGACCTCAGTATATGTATGACTAAAGTAGAGGGAAAATAATACAGGTCTTATAGGAGAAATCTTGTTTTTATTTTTTTTCGCACTTAAAAAGATATTGAGCTTAAAAAGGTTGTTAATTCCATGTTACTGACATAATGAGAGTTACGTAGTTTTTTTTTCCTTTGGTGAATTCGTTTATGAAGGTTGAAACAGCGTTTTGAACGTATACGGAGTGCCGTTTAACCCTAGTGCTGCTGATGCTCAGAGATAAACAAACAGCTCAAAGTAGGGTTAACGGCACTCCGCATACGTTCAAAACGCTGTTTCAACCTTCATGAATGAATTCATCAAAGGAAAAAAATAACTACGTAACTCTCATTATGTCAGTAACATGGAATTAACAACCTTTTTAAGCTCCATATCTTTTTAAGTGCGAAAAAAAATAAAAACAAGATTGCCCCCATAAGACCTGTGTTATTTTCCCTCTACACTAGTCATATATATATACTGAGGTCACGTGATAGAGGCATAATGCCAACAGAACAAGGCTCCTACGATTTTAAAAAAAGCTTCAGAAATAGTTAAGGAGGTTCCAGCGTCCTAGTGTTGCCATATTAGACATATGTCATCAAATAGCTTAGATTACGCTGAATCCAATCGTACCTTTTTTATATTCTTAACCAGACGAGATCTTCAGAAATTTGTGCTTGAAGTTTTATCTTTTAACTAGACCTCTTATGATTGGGATACTTTTTAATTAATTGCAACTGGAATTAAAAGTGTTGAATATTGTCAGTACACATGTGAAGTAGGGTATAACTTTATTTTTCAAATGTGGTCGTGAAAAGTATAGAAAACCGAAAAAAAATTTTTGTAAAAATTCTACTTATAAATGATCAAATAGTCGTAATCTATGTTTTTCTGCTACAATGAAGACAACTATTAAAGTTTTTTGAGAAAATTAAGGCTCCAAGATGTGCGTTGGTATCCCTACTCATTGAAACCTGCTTAAAAAAACATNTTGGCATTATGCCTCTACCACGTGACCTCAGTATATATATGACTAATGTAGAGGGAAAATAATACAGGTCTTATAGGAGAAATCTTGTTTTTATTTTTTTTCGCACTTAAAAAGATATTGAGCTTAAAAAGGTTGTTAATTCCATGTTACTGACATAATGAGAGTTACGTAGTTTTTTTTTCCTTTGGTGAATTCGTTTATGAAGGTTGAAACAGCGTTTTGAACGTATACGGAGTGCCGTTTAACCCTAGTGCTGCTGATGCTCAGAGATAAACAAACAGCTCAAAGTAGGGTTAACGGCACTCCGCATACGTTCAAAACGCTGTTTCAACCTTCATGAATGAATTCATCAAAGGAAAAAAATAACTACGTAACTCTCATTATGTCAGTAACATGGAATTAACAACCTTTTTAAGCTCCATATCTTTTTAAGCGCGAAAAAAAATAAAAACAAGATTGCCCCCATAAGACCTGTGTTATTTTCCCTCTACACTAGTCATATATATATACTGAGGTCACGTGATAGAGGCATAATGCCAACAGAACAAGGCTCCTACGATTTTAAAAAAAGCTTCAGAAATAGTTAAGGAGGTTCCAGCGTCCTAGTGTTGCCATATTAGACATATGTCATCAAATAGCTTAGATTACGCTGAATCCAATCGTACCTTTTTTATATTCTTAACCAGACGAGATCTTCAGAAATTTGTGCTTGAAGTTTTATCTTTTAACTAGACCTCTTATGATTGGGATACTTTTTAATTAATTGCAACTGGAATTAAAAGTGTTGAATATTGTCAGTACACATGTGAAGTAGGGTATAACTTTATTTTTCAAATGTGGTCGTGAAAAGTATAGAAAACCGAAAAAAAATTTTTGTAAAAATTCTACTTATAAATGATCAAATAGTCGTAATCTATGTTTTTCTGCTACAATGAAGACAACTATTAAAGTTTTTTGAGAAAATTAAGGCTCCAAGATGTGCGTTGGTATCCCTACTCATTGAAACCTGCTTAAAAAAACATTAAGTTTTTATAAATATTATACATATATTTATTTTCGTGAAAAATGTAATTAATTGTTTTAAGTAGAAAGTCCTTAGACAGATTTTTTTTAATTTAAAAAAAAAAAAGCAATAGAAGCCAGATTGCGCAAAAAATGTTGAATCATCATATCTTTGTAGATTGTTTTTATTTTAACACGCAATATCAAGATTCGTTTGATTCACAAAACATTTTCTAATTCATCGTCATTACCTTTACTCAATACAGAAAACAATTCTCGTAAGTCTTAGCATTTTCTTCGACTATAAATAAATCTCAAGGTAAAAGATTTAGTTATATTGTACTGGATAATATTTGAGAAAACTACTGTTTGCACATGATTACTTACAATGTCACATTATCAAGACCCAAGACTAAAATTGAGATTTATGTTTAAACAGAACGAAATAATAATTTTAAAGCATAAAGTTATACGTAGTACTATTGCACAGTTAATTGAAATAATAAATAAATTTATAGAACCAATGAAATTTAAATATTGTTTTATGATATAATAAGAAAAATTTCAATAATTAATTTATACGGTTTATTTTAATAAAAAGAAAAAATTATACTGCATTTGTAAATTTAATTCGTAATATTGAAATACTTAATGAGAACACGAATACTTTTGTAATGATATTTATATGTTTTACAATTATCGCAGCCCCTAATGGACGTAGGTGGCTTAAAAACGTGTTTTTTTCGAATTTTGCTTAACATGGAGATCACATAACTAAACGAGGTTATGTTTCCGAGAGCTAAAAATGACTGTCAGTACCAAATGTGATACAAAGACAGTAAAAACAATTATTCAGACCCTGTATGGGCCCCTAATGGCTGACTATGACCGAAAAT
>NW_019379909.1:890345-901809 GCF_000648655.2 Copidosoma floridanum | reverse complement strand
AGTATATTTTCTATAAATTACGTACCAACTTATGAATACACCAATGCTACGCAGATAGTGCTATTTTTAAAAAATGCACGCAGAAAATATGGAATATATCCCTGAACGGCATAATAAAAAGGCGAAAGTTCTTTTCATCTAAGAAACCGTTATTTTTTAATTATTTTTACTAGATTTGATTCAAAACCTTTTTTCCCTATATTTCTTATAAATGCTTACATTATTTCTACAATTTTACATTTTGTAGTACAGAAAAATCAGTAGCTACAATTTTTTTCTTAATAACAATGATTTTAGTAAAACATATTCCAGTGTATATTTTTCAGACAATAAAACCATAAAACAAGTATCAAATAATAATTACGAAATTTTTCTAATCAAAGAAACAAATGAAAAAAGAGCATTACAATCTTTAAGTAAAAATTATACATAGATTTTTCCACTTTCAGAATGCCCAACTATTAGCACTAGCTTAATATGTCTTTGGCGGAAGAAGATTAAAAATTATCGTAAGAATTTTTTATTTCATGACTTACAAATTTTTATTACAATTTATAATAAATAAGGCTTTTATTATCACTTTGATTTTGTTAATAAAATTTGAAAAAGTTTTTTAATGCTCTAGTTTCTTTTATTTCAGTTTTTACTACGTTTGACAAAAAAATGAAAAAAGCCTGACAGAAAATGTTACTGATTATAAATGTTTCTTGCGTGAAATTTTTGTCTATAAGAATTTATTTAAGATTTCTTGTTTTTATTAACCTACCTAAGCATTTAAATAAATATATGAATATTTTTTTTGAAAATGTGTCAAAGTTTTTTTGAAAAAATGTTTCTTGTGATAATGGTCAGCGTTCCTTTTAACTGTACAAATTACATAACTTAGCTTGCGTTCAAAAATATTTGACTTACCCAAACATTGAAGTTAATCAGATTTACTGCTATTCATTACTTTAATTTTTTCTAAAGCTTACGCAATACTTGATAAGGACTCTGTGACAAGAAAAGAAGATTGGAATTTTATCTAAGAACAATTCAGGATTCATACATGCACAAGCAATCGATGTCCCTGGCTTGAGGATAACTGAGAAACATGAATTTGGTGCTCACACTGTATGGCTATTATAATAGTCTTGAAGCAGGTGTGTCAAAAAAACGAAACGAAAAATATGAGGAGAGGCGAGTGGAAATTAAAGTAGGAGGAGGAAGGTCGTAGTTCTCTGGATTTGGTGGTGGGGTTGTTGGTCAAGGTCACAAAGAATCTCAGAGATCAGACGTATCAAATTTATCCATAAAATATGTATCCACAAAAGATAGAAGCCCACCGTCTAGATATGATATTAAAAATTACGAAACACATGTACTAATGAAACATCAGATAATGTCATGTCATGGGTATTAATATTTACACAACTGATAGTACTACTGGCAATAATATCTTTGCGTCTGAAGTTATAGTCGAAACCCATAGCTAGATGAAGTTTTAGCTATTTCAGTGAATGAGCATGTACACTTTTCATGAAAATACACAGTTAGATAACGATAGTGAATTTCTTAAGAACTATCATTTTTTTGCTAGCTAATACGTAGCAGATTCAATGATTACAGCTACACGTATATACGTAGGCTTCTTATTTTGTTAGGACGGCACAGTAAAAAACCAAAATAACTTAAAAATACTTTTTCTAAAATACTTTAGCAGAAAAAATCGCGTTTGATATGGTAGTTGTATCCTTTAAATTTAGCCCTTCCCAAGGTTAAAGTACTCAACCATAACAATGAGTAAATTAACATTACAGAAATTGACTAACTCGCTTCGTGCAGCAATTTGAAACAACGCAATCTGCAGTAGAGAAGATATATAATGTGTCAGTAACTAGAATACACAGCATCCTATAGGCAATGATATAATACAAGTGTTTATTTCAATAATTGTATATATTTAAGAACTGAAATAAGTGCTTTCAGTCCTAAGTAGAATATTAACAGAAAATAATTTTTTATTATAATTTCATGAAAAAACTTTAAACTTAGTTTTACTTAAGATTTAAAAAAAAAAAGAAAACAAAACTTTATTTTAACTAAATTCAATTTTTTAGTTTAAAGGAAACTCTGAAAAATTCCCAGAGGATAAAGAGTGGTTGTCAGGAGTAGAAAAAAGGGAGCTCTACAAGCGTAGGTGCCAAAGAACAGGTGTGCTTCTGGCCGCACGGGAACTGGTCCACGACTGTATCAGCTCTGAGAAACTAGCATTGTACTCTATAGTAATAGTGGGGTAGTTGCAGCACGTGCTTTAAATAGGAGTATTTAGGTGGTACAGATAAACACAAGAGTTGAAAGAGCACAGGGGCAATAATTAGGTAGCCATGGGCACAAAAGTTGTATGAGCATTCAGGTGGATACGGCAGCCATGGGCGCTATGGGCAAAGCCGATGCTCTTAGCCACATGGGAACTAGCATAGGTGTGGGAGGGGGAGATTGGCTTACCCACATAGGTATGAGGCCATGGGTATCTCTGAACCCTTGTGGTATACTACAAGTACCATAGCATAGTTTACCTACTTATGTCAATGAAGAGGAATGAGGTTAAGCTCGAACTGGTCGTTCTAATCCCCAACCTAATATGTTTTTCTAAAAGGCAAAAGTGTAAAAACTTCTCACACTTACTAAGATTCACCTTTTCTGTTTTATCAAGTGCTTTCATGTCGCTATAAAGGTTTGACAGTGACTTCAGTTGCGTCTTTAAAGCAAACGTGAGACTTAACTCAGAAATAAACCTGCATGTTAGAAGCATGCATTTAAAGCAAAGATACAACTTAGTCCCATGACTAAGCTGTGTGAGAAAAACGCGAGAAAATCAGTCTACTGTATACTTCCCTAAAAAGTAAAACAAAGAGAACCGAGACAGAAAAGACCATCCATTCTGTCTGACATTAATAGCAGCAGTCACATTATCATTATTGTGACAAGTATTCTCGAGTAGGATTAAAACCATTGTTGCAGTCCACCTTGTAAGATCTTGCGATTGATTGGACGCAAGCAGCAGCTAATCAATGATCACAGAAGAACCGAGTTAGGTTGAAAAAAAGTTGTTAAAATATTGTTAATGCAACTAGAAATTTAAAAATTTTTGTTTTTGTGAAATTAAATATTTTTTGATTCACTTCATTAATTGAATCACGAATAAAACATTACTTAGTTATAGATTGGGGTTTTTTTCTGCATTTAAATATTTTCAGATTCAAAAATCCAATCAATAAGAACAAAATTTAAGTTTAAATAATTAAATTAAAAAATAACAGACTATTGTATGATAAAAGCCATTACAATAGTGTAAAACAAAAATATGAATGAAATACACAACTACTGCATTTCTACAGCAATAAATTTACCAAGTAATTCAACGTCAGTTTGGCACATGACACATAAGCCCCTACTCCATACATATGACACTTCGTTATGACATGATAGTTTTGATACTAAAAAATAGATCTATAGGTCTCTTGTCACTTCTAGAAAAAATTACAACACTAATCGACAAAAAGTGTAGACTTTAATTGCTCGATACAACGGTAGAACATAGAAGTAAACAAGAAACTAGTCAGACCGAGTGTTCCTATAAAAATTTCTGTAACACAAACTGGCAGTCACAATAAAACCTCACCTGTTCTCTATAAAAACCACTTCTGGTATATGTTTATAGGCAAAGTAGCTGTAACAGCTACGAAAGTCACTTTCTACAATAACTGTAAGCGCTATACAGAAGAGCTAGTTGGAATTGAGGTACCTAATCAAAATCTGTAACTTTTTATCTAAATGACTCAAAAAATACTTCGAGTTATTAAAAAGTTAGATTTTCCTTATAATGTTTCTGAAATAATGACAGAAAAAAAAAATCAAATATATATGACAGAAACACATTGCCAGAATCATCATGAGGAGATAAGCTTCAATCGGCTTTGTCAAATAGTCAAAGAATATTCACATCAAGGACGATGCTTCTTTATGTACATCATGTGTAAGACATAACATACGATAAACTCACATAAGCCTGTTACTACTATAGAATATAGGTACCCTCCAGCTCTACCCAAGAAAATCAGCGCTCAGATCGATAAATTATAACAAGAGAGAACCATTAGCTACTCTTCTAGCTCATACAATATTCTGCTTTGAATCGTCCTAAAAAAGGCAGGACCCAACAAAGAAGAAAGACATCCTCTCATGACAGACTTCAGAATATTAAATGCTCAAACTATCCCTGATGCTTATATAACAGAGATATTGAAAGAAATTGGCGAATTAAAATTTTTTCAGTATTCGATCTAGTTAATAGATTTCATCAAATTAAAGTATCTCCAGAAGACCACCATAAAACAGCTTTTAGTTCTCAATATAGTCATAACGAGTATATGGGTATATCATGTAGATAACACAATGGACCAAAAATATTTCAACGACACATGGATTCTATATTCTTAAAATAACAATGCACAGAATAAGTTATATTTTTACATAATATGATATAATCCAAAACTTTTAAAAAGCATGAAATAAAAGTTAAGAAACTACTTATTACATCAATTAACGTTTAATTCAAATAACAGCTAGATAAATAAAAATTTCTAACCCAAAAGTGTTATATTACGGACAAAACATCGATAATTTTGAAGTAAAACCTGATTTGAAAGATCTTGAAGCAGTGAAAAATCATCCAAGTCCAATAAAGTGTTTAAAAATACGAGAATTATCAGAATTTATAGGATATTATTGGCTATTGCATTAAAGTTATGCTGAAATTAAAGAACCTTCAATTTTATTGTTACGGAGAAGTCAATATTTAAACTGGACTGAAACTGAAAAAAAGAGCTTTGAAAAATTTATATCAGCACTTAGCAGAGCTCCCATACTTTCATGTATCGATCTGAACAAACCATTTATTAGTTGTAATGAACTACCATGTGAGTCTTCAACGCACTTCCTACAACAAGTGAAGTCTTATAGAATCCATCAACGTAAGTTTGGTGAAAATAATAAAAATGACTAACTCACTTGTTAGTCATTTTGTAACATCTCTCCAGTTAATATAACTATACTTTTTCGTTGAGCTTATAGCTGTGGGTAGTTAAACGCTGTGTCATGATATGCCCATGAGTATACATTATTCATGTAGATTTGTTGTAGTTGGCTTAATAAGCAACTACGTTGAGAGTTGCGTTGTCGTACAAAAATAGTGTTTTTTATCAGCATATTCCTGGACATAATTTTTTAATAATACTACAAGCATGTAATGTCGAAGGTGAAAATAGAGTATTCAAAATGCCTTTCCTTAACAAAGTGGAGCCAAAATTAAATTTAAAGTCTGATTCTTTCAGAGAAGGTTTTATTGAAGAACCTTATGCATGTGACCTAAGCATCATATCGATTGAGCCACCATTTATTGTTGGGACTCTCTACTTTGCCCATTACCAACTGTATTCTAGGGCCCTAGCCTCTACTATATGCTCTTCTGCAAGCATTTGAAATAGACTGTAGAAAGCTATAAGCTTTTATAGCTTGCTCCAGGTCTTTGCGCACCTTGAGTGTTTATATCTTTGTGTATTGACTCGGCTCAAAGGCTTTCCTTACACATTAATTTCCGAGAATTCATGAGGCCCTGGCCTCGATAGCTAGACTACCGAAATAAGTGTCGATGCATATGTGTCTATGTATAGTATTTATTAGGTAAGAACTCAAGTACTACAAATCTACTTTATTTCATAATATAATGAAGATTAAGCGGTGAAGCGTTATGTAAACTTTTTCCTACACTAAGCATGAGCAGAATACTTGGATCATTTGCGTGTTTTATGACTCTCCAGGAGACATAGTGCGATCGAATTAGCTCAAGTGTCAGTAATTTTTCATAAAATTGAGACCAGCAAAAAAAAATGTGTTGTAGAAAATTAAACAATGCAAATTAACAGTAATAAAATAAAACAATAAAAATTTCCTGCTAAGGCTCTGAAAAATAGCAAAAATGATAAAACACGGTTCTTAGCACCAGAAACTAACAATACGCCATGAAAATAAAAAAAATCAGTGGACAGTGGATGCTTGGGTACATAAATATAAAGTTATGCTTCTGTAAAACAATATAGCAGTTGATATAATTCTGGGTATTATAATACCTTCCATAAGACAATATTGTGTACAAAGGTAGAACAATTATCGTAAGAAAAAGTATACCTACGTTGATTGGGTATAATTTCAATTATTATTGAATGAGTTAACGGTTATAAACAATATATTACTCCACACTACAATAAAAAAAAAAAAGAAAGCTGGTCAGAACAAGACTGCGTCTTCATCAAATTTTCCGGTTATTTGTAAACAACTTTCTACTGCCTAAGCTAATAACATCTTTAACGTAACACTAACAGAATTATTTCTAGTCTGTATTGAATACTCAACATATAATCGAATCAAAAAAATTGCGAAGAAGCATTCTGTGGTATCGCTTTCTTCAATAGAGTAGTAGAAGTAGTAAAAGTAGTTTTTTTTTTTTTTGTCGAGGGAGGGAAAATGCATTTAGCCACACTGCAGGGACAGCGGTAGTGTGGAACTAGGTGGACTTTCTTTTCTTAGATTACCCATATCCACTAAACCCCCCCTGCCACGCGGCTTTTGATCCATCCCGGAACCGCGTGAGCATTACTTCAGGGTTGAGCCCCCAGGGAGACCGTCGCGTCTCATAGCATTAACAAGCTAACTCGCCACCATTTGCTATAGGTGCCGATCCTCTCAAGTCCTAAAAAGGACTCGGGATCCCTAAGGACTGGCACCTATGTCAAGCGCTTCAAAGTAGGCCGCTGACCTAGCTGACCACTTAGGCCTTCCTTCTGGCCTCTTCTAGGGCTCTTCTAAATAAAAGGCAGCTCCCACTGCCTGCTTTGTGCTTGTTATCCGTTGTTGGGCCAAGGAGAAACAATGCTGAGCCTGGACACTCTTTTTCCGATGATTTGAGCTTCCACACTGGAAGCAAAGCTTGGATCTGCTTTCTTCTTTACAGTTGCCTGAGACGTGTCCATATCCCAGGCATTTGTAACATCTTGTTACTTTACTTCTTGTTTAGATTCGGCAGCTTCCGAAGCCGACTCGTGACCTGCCTTCCTCTTCTGCTTGTCTGGCAGTTGTTTCATTTACCGTTATCAACGCCAGCCTTTGTCCTCTGGCATTTGGTTTTAAGAGAGCAACTTCTGGCTCCTGGCTCCCAAGTCCAAAAGTCTTAGTAAAAGCCTCCTGGACCTTATCTTCCTCTACAATAGCATCCAGGTCTCGGACCACTAGTGTCACTGTTATGTTGCTCATTTTGACAGTACCCTGTCTGGCTACCGACTTTTCAATTTGCAGTGAGGATGAAATAGCATTCTCTACACCTTGTGCCTTAATAAGTATGTCTCCTTTTTTTGTAGTGACAGCACTTTGGACTGCCACATTAACCTAATCAGAATCAAAGTTCGCCGTCATCGCCTTTAGCATCTTTGCAGAGGTCTGCCCTTTGGCCATCTTCACAACTACCGTTGTTGTCTCGTCCACTTTTTCCTTCAGGCTTGTTTTGTTGTTCAGAAGAATCTCTTCTTGTTTGCCACTGCCTGTTTTCTTCTTCTTTGAAGACATGGTTTGCTGGAGTTTTGAAATCGTTGATTTACTGTCACGCATAACGCACATTTAGACGTACAATTAAAGAAATATAGAAGTATGCGTGGCAAAAAGACGAACAAAATAAGTTTCAATTGATCTCAATTGATCCAGTGGTTTCACCGCAAAATGCAAACTTCTCTTTTTGAACCAATAATTGAAAATCAGTAACTCTCTTTTGTATGAATATTAAAAGCTAAAATTGAGCAGAGTTATAGCTTTAGTAATTTACAATAACCCACAAAATTTTAGCAAGATCAACTGGATTCGCCAGGTAAATGTCATGCAGCGCCACTTTTGGGGTCAAAATCATGCAACCGCAGGTACCCACATTATACGTCAACAGCATACACCGATGCACACCTTTAATAATAATCAATTAATTAGCTAGGAATTAGTATATTTATTCATCTGATAATGGATGTTTTCATAAAAACAGGCTTTAGGAATATCACACACTAGATTTGTTTTAACTCTGAAGCCTCAAAAAAAGGTAAACAGTTGGTTGAAAGTAGTCATGTGTGCGATGTTACAGAAATTCAAAGTAATAGAGCTAGTTATTTGACAAGTGCCGTCGTAATAAGGCAGACCTCGGTAATTTTAACTTCCTACATAGTTAATTTATGTAATTTTACTCCATCTGTATTTGCGCTACTGTTACACTAAACAATACAGCACTTTCTTTCACCCATATTTCATAAACGTTTTAATAATAGAAATCACAATGATCATGTCTTATTTCACGTAACTATCTTTTCCGCCTTCTAACCTCAAAATAGCACCTTCACCGCTTGATTTTGGGTTCTCAGGTGGAAAAATATTATACGAAACTCGTTCGAGAAGGCTTTTTTACGAACCTCGTTACGGCCCTAGCCTTCGGCACGTGCCGTAAACCTCTTGGTTCGTAAATCGAAGCCTTTGCAAACTCGTACGCAATATATTATTCTTTTTGCCGTCTGCTTCTGAATGTGCTCTGGATTGAAAACTAACGAGACTTTATTAATATATTGTTATATTCAAACATTTTACAACCGTTCTTGGCACCACATAGTTCATTTTTTTACATTTGTGCAACTGCAATTTCATTATATTGTTACTATTTATGCATACGTGATGATAACATCTGTAAATTTGACGAAATGCTGTTATTCTTTTCTTCATTAAGCAAAAATGACAGTAATTTGGTACCTCAGGTTTCCTATTTTCGCCACTACGCACGCTGGTGTTGACTTATCTATCCCCTCCCATCACTTGCACCTGGCCAATAGCTTTTACAAACTGCACATGTAAAACATCACATGTATCCGGGTACCAAAAGCAAACAAGAGATAGAACTGCTCCTAAATTACAGTTAAAGTTGTTGTTTATTTAATTTTACCAATTTTAACATAATATAAAATGAGCTTAACACTTATGATAATTGACAAAACTGGTATTATTTGTCATGAGTCGAGTCGCTTGAATTTTTGTAGAGTTACAAAAGAAGGACAGTGAGTGGTAGAGTGTTAGCCTACAACTTTTTATTGACTCCTTGCTGGAACTCCTGCTCCACACTAATTCTCGCTCGTTTATTGCCTGGTGTTTCTCTCATTTAGTACAATTTCTCTCCTTTTTATATTGAGAGGGGAAAATTCAGTTTGAATATGATGTGAACAGAATTTTCTTGTACAAATCCTATAAGAAGTTTCAAAATTTATAAGAGCACCCTAAATAAGTGTTTAAGATTTTTTTATTTGAACTGTTAAACATGCCTTACTAATAAATCTACCAATAGCTTTCAAGCAAAACACTTAACATTTTTCTTTAGTTTTTATTGTTTTTTTTATTTATTTTAAAACAAATTTACAATAACGTAGTTAAGTTATTATTATTATTTTTTTTTAATTTTTCAAATTCAAGTCCACTATTGCATTAATCTTATTTTCACTATTAGTTAATCTGTATAATACGTACATCGTACAAATTCCTTAATTTCTATTAAGTCTTATTTAAGCTAATTAAATTATAGTTAAATTATCGTTAAGCTATATTTACTATTTCATGATACTGTCCTCTTTAAGATCATGTTAAGCACGTTAGTAAGAATAAACGTGTGAGCCTAAATAGCATATACGGGCACGACGTTATAGAGCAATAATGATAAAAAATAAATAATGGTCTAAAAGTTTGATAAAACTAGGTAGTACTAGCTAGCTTTTCATCATGTCCTGCCATATTTACAGTCTGTATTTTTTCATTTACATGATATATTTTACACAATTATTCGTTTTTAAATATCAAAATAATAATTAAAACAACACCTGATTACAGATATCTTCAATATGTTTTCTACTATTGCACAACGTTGCAGTGAGTTACTTGAAGTATTGCTTTGTAATAACTATATCTAAATGTGCATATTGCTTCCTACTTTTGTGAACTTTTTCTAGTTAAAACATCAGAGTTTGTGAAATAGCACGAGAAAGGCTTCGGACTTTCTACGATGTAATAGTGTCAGTGAAAATAAAAAGATTGTTTAGTCAATTCTCAATTGTTCTTTTTTGATGATATAGAATGCGCATTTAACTTTTTCTTCGTAAAAATGTACAGAACAAATTAAGAATTTCAAGTGAAAGAATCTCATGGAAATAAGCTGCTAGAAAATAATACAGGCATATTTAATGCGCAATGAAAATGTTTTTACAGTAACCTTCTTCTAGTGCAGAATGTTAACCACAGTCTGTTTAAAAATTTAATGTTACAGAATTTTTTTGCGAGCACCCATCTTCAACGCAGAAATAAAATCTTTAATAACTTACCTTTACGTTGTATCAGCTAATTAAGTTAAGACTAAGTTAAAATGACAGTAATTTTTGAGGGTACGCTTAAATTTTCATAATCTGAACAATGATTTATTGTATATACCTACTGATTCCATGTCAAGCAAGTTTTTGATTACCGGATCGATACTGTTGTTACATAGACACTATAACAACCATGGGTAATTTTTTTCAAATCATTTGATGATTTTATCTCCGAGTACGGACGAGTTGAACAAATGATGCTACGTTGCAATAATCTGTCTATATACATCTATATATAAGAGCAGTGGAAGAAAATTTTGTGGGACACCCGATGATTTTTACTGTCAGCATGGTAAGATTTGACTAAGTTAGGTCAAAAAGTCCCAAGAAGTCGCTTTGTCCCACGATTACCATCTGCACGGTAATTTTTGTAAGGAGAATCACGGTAAAAATTACGGTTTTTTTTCTCAGTGTACACCTTGTTTAAATTTTGTTGTGCCGTGATATATAATTTATGTTCGTTGATTTATTAAGTATTAAAATAATAATTAAAACCACATTTAATTAATGTAGGTATACGCATTCCAACGATAGTGGCATCACCTTCATACCTAATATGGTTTTACAGAACGTACACACTTATATTCTGAATGATATTTATCTGACACTTAATTTCGTAGAAGTACACCTTTATACTTGGATATCCTAGCACCCACTGTGTACTGGTTTTCTTATAAAATAGCTAAATATTTAATAAATAATGGTTTATAGATAAAAATTACGGTGACCTCATTGATATAGTGGATAACTATTTTTTCTGCGAATTGTCCTTAATATAAATAAAAATGTATTTATTTGACGATAGTAGCTGTCTACTATGATTATCTTAGTCGTAGAAATAGGGACAATTAACTGTTTTAGTATAGTTTCTAAAGTTAAGTATAAAAAATAAAAGTCATAATGAGGTTACTAAGAACTAATTTTAAAATTATAATAATTAT
>NW_019379909.1:832987-881762 GCF_000648655.2 Copidosoma floridanum | reverse complement strand
TCGAAATATATATATATATATATATACACGTGCACCTATATAGCTGTGCGAGAAATAGGATTTTTATGTACTCAACCCCCTTCATCCTCCCATACCATGTATGAAATCGTGTACTTGTGTGGATAAACTTTACGATAAGCTGAGGTACCCTATATAGTCGTGCCCGAGAGCTGCATTTTGTTGTCTGCATCGAGGGTGGCTCTTGTATCGACGTATTTTGGTACCAATCCATTTAGACAATTTATTTTATATTCACCTGTGGTTGATAATTAATTTTTTGCCAAAAAAAGTATTGAAATCGGCCGCGATTGAACGGTGCAAAATTTTTCCACCCAGTACCCACAACCTCTTTTACGACCGCGAGTTTTATTTTAAAACATGTAACCATATACCATCTATCTTTATACCTTCGAACGGGCGATAAAATACAAATTTAATCACGGCAATTACGTTAAACGATACGAGATATATGCACGGACGGCACAACGCACGGTTACAATGCGAACAATTTGGGAATGAGCACAATATGGTACGCGAAATAACGCGCGTGCGCTTATCTTTCAAGGGTATGCATATATATATATATATATGCATACATATACACATACATGTATAAGTCCATACATGCATGCATGGAAAACCAGAAAATTCATTCGAGGACTTACAATAATTTTTTTAAAGATTCTACATTGTCGACAGTTCAAATTCGCTCTAAACTTGCTGCTTCAATGCAGCTTTCTTTTGCATGCAACGAATTCCAAAACAGGTCCAATGAGTCTTTCATGAGCTTTAAAATTTTTGTCTCAAAGGCATGGTACATCCATGGTGCTGAATAATTTGTTCACCTGCGTTGCCCCAAATCCAGCATCTAAGACTCCTACAAAGAATTATACGATTCAAATTGAAACACTCTCAACTTTTCAACGTAAAAGTGGAAAATAAGTTTTTTTACCCAAGACAGCTTTTGCGTTGATAGAACTGTACGGATAATTAGTAACTAGATTGATCTTGACCTCACTACTTTTCACGGCATTCGTAAGTAAACAATGTCGGCAGCTGATGTAAAAAATAGAAGCCAGGCCTTTCATGGTTTCCTTGATTATGTCTTGCAACAGCAATTCTTTTTTGCAAGTCTGGCAAAACATATGTTTGGCCATGTAGGCGACATCGATCACTCGATTTCCCTCAACAGCGACAGCAGGAAAATCCACTTTGCTTTCTTTCACTTTGTCATCCACTACATAGCTGTTTTTATTAGCCTTTCCAGCTTCTGAGTGCTTCAACATCCAATTGTGATGTTTTTTGGAAATAAATTTTCTTTTCCAACGAGATCTTTCTGGAGGCATTGTGTTCAACTTTTGTTTGGTTTTTGGTTAAGCTACCAACAAACGACTGTCGACTGCAGAGTGCAGACGACAACAAAGCTACAGTATATTTTCTATAAATTACGTACCAACTTATGAATACACCAATGTACTAGTTACAACGTTGCCACATCTACTTCTGAATCTTATCGTTTTATTTTAGTAGTAATAACAGAAGTAATAAGCAAAAATGATAATTTTCCAACAATAGATAACAAAATTAACAGCGCTCAACAATTTTTGACAATCATTAACATGTATTTCATATCGTTTACACCATAAATATTATTTGATTTTAAGTTGGCAACGATGATTTTTCTGTATGCTTAGGCATAGGACACCCCTTTACCCCTCACCCCCCCGAAAGAAACGACCGAACCTCCTTAACAACAGTGGTATCGCTGATCTGTGAGTGGTCATTTTCATAGCCTGCAGTATATCTATATACAATCTGCGTTTATAGCATGTACGCCCAATTCATAAACAGTTAGGAGGTACAAAAACAACCATTCGTAGATCAGTCATACTGCAGTTGTTAGGCAACTAACGTTTGTAAATCTTTTATTATTCAAAAGCATATGCTTTAAGGTAAAATTTGAGCCAAAGCAAGTTAAAAATAATGCACCCACAGTTGAGGAATGCGTAGTCGAAAATCACAAAAAATTTGTTTTTTCAAACTTGAGGAATTTTTTACTAAAAATCTGTGGAATTTAGGTATATACATACAAATCAATTTTTTGTTCGAAATTTGCTAAAGAATCACAATAAACTGTTTGTATACCAAAATTGTTAAATTTTTTAATTTGCATATGAAATTCGTCAATAACAAAAAACTGACCACTCCGGCAGTGCCTTCGAAATTCGTGTTCAGTAGGCAAAAATACATTTAAAAAAACTCTGAAGGATCTGTCCCAACTCAAAAGGTCACGGAACTCTACCTGGCACTCTAACTAAAAGTATGAGTCAGCACAATAAATATTACTTTCTAATGTGCTGATTTAAAATTACTTCTCAAAACAAATTGATACTTCAGGAAAACCATAATACACACTTACAGAATACAAGATTATGAGAAAAAAAAATTTTTATACTCAACATCCAAAGAAATTACTTCAATTGTGTAATATACATTACTATTGAAATAACTGTTTGTAACATATCATTGTTCATAAGATTTTATGTATTCTTGTTAGTTAGTATTGACAATTTTTTCTCTGCAGGTGGGTTTGTTTCAAACTGCTGCACGAAGTGACCATTAATACCTTCTACAACGACCAACACGTTCGTCTGACAGATGAGTGTTTGTCTGCACGCATACATTTAATCTGTTGGCTTGTGTTAAATTTATATTTTATGCGTTTATGACATTGACAATATTCTTCATACTCATACAAAAAATAACGCAGCTTGTGTAGCCCTTGTGACTAGTGCATATTGCAAATTAAAGACTCTTACAGAAATTAAATAAAGTTTTTTTTCATAGATCCATGAGAAAACCATTTTTATCATGTATGAATAACAAACCTCTTTGTCTACAATACATTATGATTAAAATTTTTTAGGAATGGCACAGAGGAAACTGAGTTGATCAAATTATCAAGGAGCTGAGATATATTTTAATTAATTTATTAAGTGTTTTTCTTATTTTTAAGAAATTATAAGGTTATTCTGAACAAGATTATTTTTATTTAACCATGCAACTATCATGAAGTTTTTAAAAAAAACAGACTCTTGAGGTGTTCATTAAGATTGTTTGAAATACGTATAACCGCTCTTCATGAATTAGCACAACAATCTCAACACATTTGGTTTCCTTCTATTGCTGTATACAATTTTTAAATGTCACATACATACTTATTTTATTGGTTTAATGTAAAATTTAAATTTAAACTAACGAATATTAATTCTTGAACAAATGTTTACTTGTGTGTTTCTCTAATCTTAATCTTTATCTTTATTTTAAACGTAATTTTATCTTATATAGTACAAAATATCTACAATTATTTTTTTCAATCATTCCATAAGGTTTTTCAAGCTCTTTTAGTTTTGTTTTTACTTTACTTTTTTTTTCATTAAATAATAATCGTTTTTTTTTTAATAGAAATTTAAAATGCCTTTGACAGATTTTTCCAATTTGAAGTAAAAAATGTTTATACATATAAATGTTTACTAAATCAGTAGTTATTGCGACACAGTGGCCCACCACAACAAACCCCTACTTTCTGGTAAAGTTTCCGCACGGGCCACTGTACCGCCGCTCCCTTACTAGGAAATGGGAGGACTACCCCTTCCCCTCCACCAACCCTACCACCTGGTGAGAGTTTCTGAACGAAGCCATTGTGCCGCCGTATACTTACTATAGGAGGGGGATATCCCCTCTTCCTACACCTGAACTGGAGAGATTTTCTGGACAGTTCACAGTACATTTTCCCTCCTCATATTTTCTTTGTGTTTATGTTTGATTGTTATAATTGTTAATAAGTCGGTATACCGGAAGGGTATTGGGCCTTTCTACTTTTACTTTCATTTGAATTTCCATTGTTATAAACAAAAAAAGTAAGTTTACGGTTAAATAGCAACAAGATAAAAACACATATTTTGTTTATTTCTATAACTCACAGCATTAACAAGAGCATTTACATGAAAAAATGCAATATTGTACACAATATCATACATGAGATCTTTTGTCAAAGTCTCCTGTTTTACAATGTCATATGCTACAACTTCTTTAGTAAATAGTCTGCACATAGTTACTTTTATTCGAATTACTGAAAATATTTTTCATAACGTTGGGTGTGTAAAAATTAATTTGTGCTTCATTCACACAACTACCTTTTTCTAAGATAAAGTCTATAAATTTCTGCACTAAAAAAAGCATAGAATCTGATATTTCGCTGAATGTGTGTAAATAGCAATGAGCGCAATGTACAATAAATTTGTGTAAATGTTCGAACGTTACTTTTTTCAACACTAAACTTCGATGTTACTTTCTTACAGCTCTCTCGTCTTTACTTTGTCGTCTCATTTCTTTAATCTCGATGGCTTTTTCCTTATAGCTCATCGTAAACTTCAAGGATCAGTTGGATCCGTAAATCTTGATAACTTGACAGTTACTATCATCCATCGTAAGGTATTTTTCAATGTCGAAGAAGGCTAATTTAAACTCGCTCTAACTAGAAACGGTAAAAAAACGTCTTTTAAAATCTACGCCGAACAGACAAACGATAGATTCCCAACCGTTGTCCAACAATTTTTTGTATTTAAGACTAACGATTATATTTTTACTAAATAATTTGTTCTGTACGTAATGATTGCAAAATAATCCAAGACTCTCTTTTTCACAGGTTCCACTGTCTTCTCCTTACAATGCATTAACTGTCGAATAATTGATCAGAGATTGACAGCTGCTTTTTGTTCAAGCATGAACATAAGCTACTCATAATTCGAATGCGTGGAGAATGTTTACAACGCTTCGAGGTGATAAATCACGCTTAAGCTTGTCAAAACTGCTCCACCAAGCATTTTGGATGGTATTACTTAAAAAACAAGCATGAACGCCAAAGTAAAAAAATGCTGATTGTACATTCAGAGATAGACTTATAAAATGCTGAAATTTTTATTCCTTATAATTCATAAAAGTCCATAGCTACATTTTTTGGAATACGCAGACTACAAATTATAAGCACAAAATTACAATGATATATGACAAAAGCTTAGAATTAAATTTCATATCAACGACAGTTTACTACAACTACTTTGTAAACATTTTGTTGGATGTCCACCGCTACCCAATACATAGTTTGTATTTCTTTTGTTATATCTTAATGAAATAAAACGTCTTGCGATTTCGTGATTTTTTTACAAATCCTTAAAAAAAATTGTCAAGCAATTTTATAAGACCTAATCCATGACTCATGTAAAACAGAAACTTTAAAGAAAATCGACCGCATACATGAGCAGATATTTTGCTGTACTATTTGACAGAGCTTTGGTATGGGCTAGTATAACAGATGGACTTATTTTAACACGCCTCACTAAAAGATTTGCTTCTTCAATACGAATGGAAACAAGTTCTATGAGATGAAACGCATCGCGAGATCTTACTTATGGTATTCTTATCTCGATGCCATTGATAAGTAATATTTCTTGATTGCATACACAACAATGAAGATGACCAATCAGATCAATCAATTTCCTTGCTGGTATTTATGTACGTCGCTTGATGAGCTCTGCCATCGCATCCAACATATCGTCCATCATTGTCACCGAATCGTCGCACAATAATGCACTCGTTAAGTGGGATGATTTTGCCACAGATCCGTAATTTAATAAAGTTTATAAATACGCTTTGTAAGCATATGGATTGTAAGGAGGTGATGCAGATTTCTAATTGAAAAACATACCGACTTGATTGAACAATAAATGCATAAAATTATTTATTAGCCCTGCCTTTGAGATCTTAGATGCTACGTCAGCATTCAATTCTTCATCTTCATAGACGGCCAACTTGATACGAAGACTGGGCATCGTGTATGTGAGATCAATGTATTCGTCACTATTACTTTGTACGATAGATTTTATTGGTGAATCATCCATGAGCGATGATAGCGGCTTGTATTGAATTCAGTGAAATTTCTTAATGGTCGTTTGAGTCAGTGGAGTATCAAACAAAAGAAGCTCAGACTTTAAACACTCGCGCGAGTGACTGTGTAAGAAAGCCATTTTTTTAAATTCAACTTTTAGAAATATCTTTTGCAGCTCTCTTTTTCTTCTTCTTTTTTCTTTTTATTGTTTTCTTTTTTTTTCATCTTGTTTGCACGTTTTTTTTTTTTTTTTTTTTTTTTTTTTTGTTTTTTTACTCTTACGACGCCCATGACACCTAGACCGCACAGTTCTACGATGCAATTGCAACTGAAATAAATCTTCGAGTCAGCCAACTTTATATCCCGAACTTTCCATAAGTTTGTCCAATTTTTCTTTGGCTTTTGTTGTTAGTGTATAACCAGATTCCATCATGCGCGTGCGAAATGTATATCCCGGCAAAAAACGATCCGATACCTTCGTGTCCTCATTGATAAGGGGACCCTACTTAAATGCGTCCAACACCTCCTCCACTGTTTTCGTGATTCGTGGTCAGACTTCCACCAACACTTTGTGCGATAATGTAGTCTTCGTTGGGATCCATAATTTTCAATCAACTCGTTTAAAGTAGAGCGGTGCCATTATCGTCGCAAAGTCAAATTGTAGGAGTCTAGCAATGGGGTCCCTTATATCGATTTTAATGTAGTAAAATAAGTTTAGTAACAATAGTATATACATTGAAAGTGAGAAAATTTTATTTTTACACAACCGTATACATAACCCTAAAAGTATAACGGCACGGCATTGCCCGCAACAATCGCGATTAAACGTCTCTTACGATGTATGGTTCGCACGTGTCATTAGCACCAACGGTAAAGCATTGGCGAGATTTACCGGATGAACAGATGGAATTTTCTATTTTTCAAGAAAAGACATGTTGTACTTTTAAAGCCCAAGATCTTACGTAATTTTTCAGATAATAGTAAGCATTACGTGTATTCACTGCACATGGTTTCGGAACAGACTAACTTAGCCACTATGTAACCACCTCATTTTAAACTTAAAACTACGTGATCTCACTTGGTATTAAAACTATCGATTTCTTGTATTATTTCTTAGATATTCGCGTATAGACTAGAGCTAGTGCTCTTATTGCTACTGCTGCACAGTGAGATTAAAGGCAATTTCTTTTTGTCAAAATAAAATAGTGGCAGCTGTAATAATCAAATCAAGATGATTTTTTTGGAGCTTTAAACGTAAACATTACATAATACAGGAAAATTGGTCTAAGCTGAAAAAAAGGTGAATTAGGGATGAAAACAGCCACCCCCTACAGCGTTCTCTTTAAAAGATCAATTGATTGAAGAAACGGATGATATTTTTGTTCTGAAAATAGTATCTACATAGGTTTATTGAGTTACCAAACACTAATGATTTAAAAACTCATTTTGAGTTGTTCTTTGGTAATAAACCTAATGCTAAACATCAAAAAATTTATGAAAGCAGGGTAGTTATACGTGTGCCTAAACAGAGAAGGAGTTAAAATGGGGATAGAAAACCAGATTTAGGAATCCTTGTAGGTTATGCGAACATAGGATATAGAGTTTTGATAAGCAATAGGATTATTGTAGCTAGACATGTTGATGTGATAAAAAATGCATGTTGTATTAGATTAAAAGACATTGATGATGATGAATTCAAAACTTAAAGTAAAATTGAAGATGACCAGTCCAAATCAAGCGGTGAATTCAAAGATGCTAAGTATGAAAATGATGTTGAGAATGTTAAAAATGGATTTTAAAATGCAAATAAAGAGAGTAATGTTAAAACTAAACTGACAAGAAACACAAAGCCTCCAGCGAAATTCGATGAAAACTGTGTATATAATACAATTCATGTGAATTATTGTAGTATAGGAAATGATAAAGTTTTGATGAAGAAAAATTTGATTGGTGAACTTTTGTAAATCAGTTCAGGCACAAGACATAATATAAGTTATAGCATTAATTATTTAAGTCAGTTCTACAATTGTTATAATTAAATACATTTCAAGGAGGCTTGAGCGTTTGGTGTCGTATCTATTGTGGTATACTTGTCATGCAAATGATTGTTTGTAGTTTTGAAAATTATGTTTATGATATACGTGTATCAACAAAATATTTATAATATGCGGAAAAAACACCGGCAAATAGATATTTAAAAAATTGTCAGTTTTTCCGAGGTACCTTGTGTAATGATGACGGCCCTGCCACGATAAAACCGATAATACCGTACTCTCTTGCCCTCTTCTGCTGTTATTTTTCTATACTTGTAATGGACTTAAATCTTTATCCTTGTATGTTTATGCACGTACAGTGCATGCGCACTTAAAACATCCAAACAAAACAATTCTCATGTTTAACGTTTTTCTCACTGTTTTCTCAAAATTTAACGTGTCAACCCTATATTTTTTTTTAAGTAATAGATTCTTTATAAACAAAAGAATATGTACCAATTCTATTTCTGGGCCCACAGCATTTTATTGCGCTACAATAGTCAGTTTAATTTCAGGCTCCGTAATTTTACGTCTAAAAGTTACAAATTTTCACAAGCGATTTTTTTGAACTTAATGTGTTGACTTGTATTTTTTTTTTTTATAAAAAAAATCTGGCGTACTGTATTTACATAATCTCTGAATTTTAGAGCGGGCCATCATTTCATCCAAAATTGCTTTAGCCTCCTTAAGTATGCGATAAGGATTTTGAAATATTTGTACCTTTTAAGAGATTTGAACCTAATGCACAAGAAAAATGATAGCGCAGATATAGTATATTGTTTTGCTGATTTGCTCTGGGTAAATGACACTCTTCATAAAAAATCCACATCAGGCTACGTAAGAAGATTTTTAGGTAATGTGGTTTGTTGGGAAAGGTGAAAACAAAATAGTGTAATAAAGTCTTTGACTTCAGCTGAGTATCTTGTTTTGTCAGAAGCTGTAAGTAAATTAAAGTTAATAAGAGATTTGATAGATATTTTTAAGTTAAAGTTAAATTAACTGATAAAAATTTATGAAAACCATTCAGGAGCTTTAAGAATTGTAAAATTTGTAAATCTTACAAGAAATTTGAAGTATAGTAAGGTGAGTTTCCATTATATTCATAAAAGTTATTAATTATTCAGTAAAAGTTAAATCAGAAAGTAATATTGCAGATAATTTTACGAAATCTCTTGGAAGGTTGAAATTTGAAAAGTTTAAGAGTATGTTAAATTTAGTAGTAAGAATAAGCTGTATTGGAATAAATGAAAAGAGGCGTGTTAAGTATAGTGTACACTTATACTAACGTATATATATATGTGGCGGCTCCGACTTCACAGTCGAGCAAGCGCAAGCAGTCTCTCGTTCCGCGCGACATCTTCAGTACTCATCAGATGGTGCCACCGAACGGCTAATCGAGGCTCGGGATATGCCGCTAGTTAAGCTGGCAACTCCTCGACCAGCTAGTCAGTCCGGTTTTGGTTTGCGCGAGTAACACACGCACTTCTGATACTCTCACGCATCTCCGCATCCTCCACGCTGGGTACACGCAAATCGCAGCTAATCCGCACACACTTCGCTCATCGCACAACTCGATCACACACGGCAACACGCCCCGCATCGTGGCTAGAGCATCATCTGCTCGCCTCTCTCTAGGACTCTCGCAACAGAGCGTGGAAGACGCGGAGGTCCAACGAGACTTCTTCGCTCTGTTGCGAGAGTCCTAGAGAGAGGCGAGCAGATGATGCTCTAGCCACGATGCGGGGCGTGTTGCCGTGTGTGAGCGAGTTGTGCGATGAGCGAAGTGTGTGCGAATTTCGCCGCTTGACGGAAGTTGACTATTAAGGGCTTGGCCACCTGGCGAGTAGAGCCTGAAGCACGAAAGATGTGAGACGCCGCATCATATATATGAGATAAGTAAGCTTTGAGGGAGTGATGAGACGATTTCCGCCATTTGAGGCTCATGGGAAAAGGCTTGAGCTTAAAAATGCATCATTTAGCATATATACAAGTATATGACTAAAGTCCCCATGAGCCTCCTCATGAGCGATCCCAAGATTGTCTGCTCACTCCCTTAAAGCTCACGATGAGAGATGAACTATCAGAGCCATCTTTGGCAAACTACAATTTTATGATGTATGAGGACTTGAGACTCGAACGTGGGTGCAAGATGGATTTCGTCTGTCCGTCGAAGCATGCGATTGTGTGCATGTAAGAGTAGCCGGCTTTGCACTCTTTTGTGCAAATTGTGTTTTTTAATTTTTTTTTTTTCATTAAATACATTTTTTCTATGAACCAGTGTTTAATAATTTCCCAATCCACAGAATAAATCTTTCAAGATATTAACAAGTCCTTTTCGTTTAGCTTTGGCAGCTAAAAGAGAACAGAGGATGGAAAGTTTACCTGCCTTTGGTGCCCATTTTGATTTAAGACATTCTGTTTATTGAGACACTGTTCTCTTTTCTCTCATATTTTTTCAGCTTCCTGTTTTGTTTAACTCGTTGAATTGCAGTGCTACAAGTTACTTTTTTTTCTCTTAACTTTAGAATTATTTTCTTACGTGAGTTTTTTTCTTAAACCAAAAATTTTTCCCAGGGCAATGCGTATTTAAGTCTGTTTTTCTCGCTCGATTCTGGTTTCACTTTTTGAAAGAACATACAGAAAGCCGCAACCAACGAAACAATAAATATATGATAAATATTTTTTTTAATCTTATCAACGTCCAGTAAGTATCTCTTTTTTTATATTACCTAGGAAGTAATGGGAAAAAATTATTTTTATTACTTGTGCACTCACGTGATAGTTGCTGCGCACCCTAGCAGGAATTATATATTTAAGAACACTTCTTTTTAACCTTTGGCACTTATCTACCTTAATAATAAAATATTTAGTAATTAGTACTCTAGTTGTGTTGGCTTTTGGAAGATACATAAACATCATGGATATATATATATATATGTATATATATATATATGTATATATATGTGATAGGCTATATATGTATATAATAATAAAATATTTGACTAACGTGTGCTACGATTACAAGGTAATAATGTTATATTTGATTTCCAGAACTACTTTAAATGAGCTTTGATCTCAAGCCCAGAAAGTCTAAAATTAAACCAGTAAAAGGAAGCTTAATCACATTGTTCCTCTTCTTTTTCTTTACCATCTCTTCGGTAGTGCTAAACCACAATCCTACAGTATTATCAAACGTTATCACTACTATATTCACTGCATGTCACTGGGAAACATTTTAGCTACACCATTAATGTAATACTTAAATCATTAAACTAACAAAATAAAAATACATGGAAAAAACAACAGCACAATTAATATCTAACGCACGCATGTCTATTTAACAACTTGATACCTACACTGCCTTACGATGAAAGCCAGAGTGTAAAATAATAGATCAATCTTAATTTATTAATAAAAAAACAAACTGGGAATTTACATCGAGAACAATATTGTGATAATTCGTCTCACTAACTCATGTGAATTATTGATTGACCTGTAGTTGATGTGGCTGGCAACAATCTTATAAGAGGAATGTTATATCCATAGTTGATACGAATTATATTAAAACTAAAAGCTATCCGTCCGTCAAGACGTATTGTGAATATAAAGTAAGCTCATTACTATGACAAGAGGAGCTTATAAGTCATTTATATGCATGTGTGTAACAGTTTTAAGGTGAATGTTCAATAATATGGTGACACATGGTATAGCCAGCCTCTTTGTAAGAATGGACGTATGTATTGAAATCGTATTATATGTATTAACAAATAAATTGTATTGTATGTATAAATGAATAATTTACTTGCGCATTGATTGTCCACTTCTAATAACACCGATTTTAAAATTTGTAATTAACACACCATTTCATTATATTCAAAATTGATTGTAACATTCCCAGAAGGACTAATTTCTCAGTTTGTAAACTTACTGTCACAATTGAACTTGTATTTGGCATTCTTAAATTGCTGATGCGAGCTTTCATCATCACCAACCCAAGAAACTTAATCACACTTGTCAGAAAAATGCGATTGGTACTGTTGTATTATTATTTTCTAATATATAACATCATAACATGTAACATCATCGTGCAAGCCTAGTGTTTTGCTGTTAACGCAATCTGCAAGAACATTCCTCATTGGTTGACCTAATTCAACCAAAGGCCTCTTTTACTCGCTCTGACGCAATAAAAACTCACTATCAAGAGGAAAAATGGCTCTTTTTATGTCTGTCACCTATCCTCTAAGGTTTTAGTCTACTTCTGACTCTCGTGACTCGCGACTATCTTATACGCGTAAGGCATAACGTGTTGGCTGAGGCAACTGAGATGCAGTTTGAGAGTATCAATAATATCAGACTACGCTAAGGAGCGAGGTACAACGAAAGTGGTCCGCCGGAAGGGGTTTCGGTGATAGTAGAGAAGGCAGAAACCACAACATCTTACAGGCCACGAACTTATTCGTGTAGTTTAAGTAATCACTGATAATTACTGCACGAAGCATTAGGAAACTCCGAAGCAGCAGTAACAACAGGCAGTGATAGATTTAAGTTTTTCATTAGTAATGTAATTAATATCAAAATCTGTGAAGTGATCTGAATGGACTGTATCTAAGAGAATACCTGTTTTGAATTCTTTTGATAAAAGAATTAAAAATTAAACATTGATTTAATCATCCATATTGTTTAAATAATTATTTTTACTTGACTAAAAAGAACTAGTAAAGCTCACGAGCTAAATCCTGAGAGACCCACGAATAACAATAAAATAAAATGGTTAAGACCATACTTTAAACAAATCGGGTTTTAACACAACTAGATAATAGGCGCGTTATATCTTCAACATGTAATCAAAATTGTAAGTCTAGAAATATTTTATTTAATTGCCTTTAAAATATACATCCCTGCTTTGAAAAACATCACGAAAAAACTAAACATCTTGCGTTCTACTTATTAGTTATATTACATAAAACTATAACCTCTTAGGTTGAGAACACTATTTGTCAGTGACAACTTTACCTATATGTATTGATATTATATGACCATGCATTTTATACTATAAATAATTATCTTGAGTTTATAAATTATATTTGTATTTGTATCACTTAATATGTCACTATAAATTAATTTCGTCAACCTCATTCCCAACGACTTCATTATTTTCACTTTTTCATTCCACTGAATTCGTCTGGTTCCAAAAATCGCACCATTTTTCATAGGTCCCAAGAACTCCGAGCTAGGGACCCCTTTTCTTTTCCTCCTGCGCCATACACCCCTCTTCCAACTGCATGACCAAACACTCACGCCGGGCCCCGACCGCCGGCGTTGGATTGTGATATCAGAGTTGTCCGAAAATTACTTACCGTAACTACTTGCTGTTACATACTTTATCTTACTAAGTACTTCTACAAACAATTTTTTCATGATTTATGTACTTTAACTCAAGGTAAGATTTTTATAAGACAAATCGATGCTCAAAAATTAAGTATAAGGTCAACATAAACATACTAGCTGTTTTTCCAGATTGTTAGCTAATTTAAAAAAAAACCAAGTGTGGGTATCAGGAACCACGACAGATGTAAAACATTAAAGAATATGTTATTGAACTCGGAAGTACTTGATTGTCTATGATAAAAATAGTAGTTTTTGTCAGATAAATGACATCGTCTGCAGGGCTATTTTGCGGCCTGAGGGACCTGCAAAATAAGGCCTGATGGATGTAAGGCAGCCTTGCAGCAATGGCGCTAACGTGGAAAATCTTATGTTTTCTACCAAGCACACATCAGCCTCTAAAAAACGCGTGAGGTAAGAAAAGTATTAATTTTTTTTACTTTAAATAATCTTCACTTCATATTTGTATATAAAATAGACAGTTTATGTGTAAATACGTATTTTAATTGGTGATTATTATAGATTAAAAAAAAAAAAATTGTGTTTATTTTTTTTTTTTGGTTCATGAACATAGTAACAACGAGAATGAGAAAACAAAAAATAGACAGCTAAGAGTATCCATACTATCTACCTACACAAAAGTACATACGTTAGTTTAACAAAAGTTCGTGTGTATCACTTTCTCTGTCACTCTGTCTCTTTTCAGATTCGGATACCCTTTTACTGTGCGTAGGTGTGCACGTGCCAAAATTTTCTTGGGTTAACTCTTTACGAAAGACTGGTAGAGATAGAGTTTGAATAAACACAATTGTACACAGGGTCAAGTACAGTGTGGTAGATAAGCCGTCATGTTCAGGACTCTCCATAGAAACCGTATATTTATACTAGTGGGGCTGACGCCCCCCTGCGTGCTCCGCGTGCCAACCCCCCACTAACAGATTAAGTAGACAAAATAACAACCCCACTCGTGTAATTATCAATGTAGGCTGAGAATAAGTTCACAACAGCAGATTATGTGACTTACAAAGGAGTTGATAAAACAGATGATAACATAAATATTAATTTTCCAATAGAATTTTTAAATTATATTAGAGAAGGTCTTCCACTACACGAATTAAATTTAAATATAAATGCTTTAGTAATTTTAATAAGAAATTTAAGTATATAAGACGGTCTTTGTAATGGCACAAGATTAAAAATAACAAAATTATTTAAGTATAATATAGAAGCAGAAATAACAACGAGAGGAAAAAAAGGAAGAAAAGTTTATATTTCTAGAATAACATTGAATACTGGCACCTCATCATCATTACCTTTTCTCTTATATAGAAAACAGTTTCCCTTTGTATTAGCATTTTCTATGACTATCAACAAGTCACAAGGACAGAGCTTTGATTCCTTAGAATTATATATTAAAAAACTTTCATTCTCTTACGGACAATCATACGTTGCTTTATTAAGATGTGAGAATCCAAAAAGAACTTTTAGTCGAATTGAATCTGAGAATAAATCAGAAATTAAAAATATTGTTTAGAAAGAAATTTTTCAGTAATTTAAAAATATGTCACTTCAAAGATCGTCACATTTAAACAGACATATGTTCATTTATAAGCACCATGAAAGAAAACATGTGAAAAATGTGGAAAAAGTTTTAAAAAAACAGATGGGTTAAAACGACACATGAAATGTCATAACATTAAGTTAACAGAATGAATTATTGTTTAAAAAGCTTGATTGTCTTTGTCCATTTAATTTTCTCTGCTCCTGAATTTTGTCTTTTCTAAATAAAGTCGTCAGTTAATCACGAACTTTATATTTGGGTAAAGTACACATCGACCAGAAAGAGATTCTAAATGTAAAAGTTCGATCAAGTTAAGCAAATAATGGTCCTTCAGAGACATATAGTGAGTAAGAGGCAGATAATAGACAAAGGGGGACCTATGATCAGTGACTTGAAAAACCCTAAAAACGAGGTATGACTTGGGTACTAAATTACATATATTTCTTAACATTTCAGATGGTAAAATTTTCCATGAATAAGTATTTTTTGGGGGGAGGTGGAGGGGGAGCTGAGAAAGAGGGGGAGGTCACTCAAATATAATTTGATAAAAAATGACGTTAAAACAAGCAAATAACTATGTGAATCAAGGGCGAGCTGAGGAGGAGTGGGGGGGGGGGAGCAGGGGGGCTAAGACTCACTTTCGTCAATTCAAGTATATAATATAGGGAGATATATTACTCACTCAACTTATACACATCGATGTATGTCACTCACACTTATGAAGCTCAAAGACGTGAGATTCCAAGCCAGTGATTGGCTGATTGGGAGTATGTGCGTGTTAGTACTGAATATGACACAGCCAATCAGGAGAAGCTCTCGCATCTGCCACACTGCACTTGACCCTCTGTACACAATAAGAAAAACCCAGAAATATGTAGCATTATGGTCAAATATTAATATTTTATAATAATTCTGTTCACAGGAAAAACACTTTTTAGAAATAATGAAAAAAAAAAATTTAACTCTAATATTAAGCAGTTATATTCTACAAGCACAAAATATTGAAAAAAGCAACGGAAAAGGCCTACTTGTATAAGTACAATAAAGAAAGAGAAAGAAAAAGAAAGAGAGAGAGAGAGAGAGAAAGAGAGTAACTACAAGAGCAGATGCTTAATGATTCTTTTTATGCCACTCACTTTTACAGGTAACTGTCTAAATGCCTTTTCCATATTTTTTTTCTCAATATTTTCCGCTTGTTGAAACAAAATTAAAAGTGCTTATTGATGAAAAATTGTTTGCCCTACACGCTGGTATTTTTATTTTTTGTGTATATTTAACCATTAAAAGACATAAGCAAAACGAACTAAAAAACACAAATTTACAGAATTTTGACAATAGTAGACCACTCAAAAATTATAATAACTATTTCTTTTGTAATCGGCAGGCTCAATTACATATAATATGAAAAACGCACAATTATAGATTAATTTTCTAATTCAGAAGTTTTGCGGTTGGTGTACATAAATAATAAGAACAAAAAATAGATTGGCATGCTGTATAGCACAGTCGATAAGGTCCACGACTGCCAGTCTTGAAGATGTCATTTGATTGTCACCGGCAGTATGATTTAAAAATTATACTTACACAACATATATATTTATCGGACATTCCACATCAACGGGGACACCTGAATGGCCAAAATTCAACGCAATCTTGAAAATTCGTTTTGGAATCAAATAGTTCGCATTATCATAGGATTATGAAAGTTATCTGGTCTTTTAAAAAATTTTAAATGGTGGATCCAATATGGCAGCCTGATTCTGAAAAATTAGTGGATTTTATTTAAAAATAATACTAATAATAATTCTTTGAAAGAGTTGTCTCTTGCGAATTTCTTTTTAATTTTGCCGTCTTCGAGAAAAAAATGTATGAATATTTACAAATATGTCCAACTTGATAAGAACGCATGTTTTAGTCCTATACAGAAAGAGATAGCCTAACTGGAGAAGTTTGCAAAATACGTTGGTGTTTAAGGTCGCTGACTACGAATTCAAGGTCAGGTGTACATAGATTTAAAATGGTGGATTCTAAGTGGCGTTGAAAAGAATAGGAAACTCCTAATATTGAAATTAGGTTATCAGTAAACTGCCATTTTTTTACTCATTGGACGTATATGATAAATTTCAGCATCATGTAACAGAATTTGACATATTTCTATATTGTAGTGCATGCATAGGTACCATAATATCCACACTGTGAATGTGCTATTCAGATTACAAGTGGAATATACAGGGAATCGACTAAGATTTCTCTTGTATTATTTTATGTTAGATTTTTCAAAGAAGTTTACTTTCAAAGTAGTATCCAATCTATGATTTCAGTTACGAACATTCCCTTGCCCTTATTATATACCCATAGCTAAGATAAACGTACGATAAAGTTGAAGCCCTAAATGTTATTCCCTTAGAAAATATTGTAAGCTCTTCTAAATGACCCGACCTTTGTATCTGATCGTGATATTTAACCTACGTTTACGGTCAGAAGAATTTTTTTGTTCAAGAGTCCAACCTCTTTATCATACCTGGTACAGAGGTTAGATTCACCAACAAAAAAAATTATCTAATCGTAAAAGTCGGTTGAATTTTGAGGGTCAGATAAAAAGGTAAGGTCATTTGACATGGCGCAATCATATCTTAGCAAGATAAGACGTTTAAGACGATCCAATTAAATCCATTAAGATATTTTTTACAACCTTGCTAAGTCTGCTTTAGTAGGCCGCTCCCATATAAGAGCGTGCGGACGCGTGCGTCCCGTGGACCTTAAAAATACCGGAGGTATGATAGACTTATAAGATTTGGATCTGTTAAGTCTGGTAAGTCTGTTGTAATACCAGGCATTTTACAAACAAGTATCAAGAGAACATTTCAACTTCAAATAGATAACCGGAACCAGAAGTTGTTTTTTACATAAGTTACTCTTTTTAATATTTAATAAAATAGTTTTTTTTCAAACAACCACATACTTAAACTGGCACCATGCTAATAGGTATAATCGTGTTACCCAAAATCTCGCGCTGACCGATTAGATTGAAACTGCTTTCATGATGCATGCAATATCTATCGTACAAATATACTCATAAACTGAAGAATACGAAAACTAATTTAATTTGAGAATACGTCAATAAAAATATGTTTCGTTAACAATAAGGATAATAATGAATTTTGAGAAATAAACTTAAATTAATTCATTAATGGGTACATTGAAATTTTAAGTAGCTTAAGAGCAAAATACAGTAATAAGTTATTTCATATATTAACAAGACAGTATCTTTTGTTCCAGCTTTGTGAAAATCTACTAGAAAACTTTTTCGTGCTGTTTTCAAGAGCTGCTTGTCAAGTTGATAATATTTTTTCTATTTTTACTACTGTCGTGCTTGTTACATGTAATATATTGTTGTGAGTATGTCTACATTTCAGAAAAAGATAAATACTGATAGATGTGTTAATCCTTATAAGATGTATTTCTGAAAGTATACAAGCAGCATTCCCAAGTATCCCTTCCACAGCTAGAGTATGTAAAAATTGTAGACAGTTGTTCTCGGTAAGTCAACATTCAGTGAATGAGACTGATGAGCTAGTTAGTTCAGCTGATCCAGTACCCCATTCTTCGTGTTTAGTATTGGAAGATTCAGATGATGAAATGCTTTCACCAAAATAAAAATCCGTATATCAAAAGAGGCTGCTCTGGAAAATTTGTTACAAAATCTTAAAGACAAGTTTTCAAGTTTATCTGCCAACGATCCTCTATGAATCACAAATTTGACAATAGCACTAAGTTGCTGGAGTATACCTGACACTGCGGAAGAGTTTTGTACCTCTCGGAGAAGTGTTGTTAAAGCACAAGAGCTGAGAAAACTTAATAGTGTGCTAGTATTTCCTTTGATGAAAACTGGAAAATCCGTACCTCATAATACTGTAAAAAGAGTTGTAAAAACAGTCGAATAATGCCCAATAAAAAAGAATATGTTTTTGTAAAAATTAATGATACTAAGATTAAAATGCAAAAAAGATTATTGTTATGTGATATAAAGGTTCTTTATAATTAATTCAAAGAACAAAACCCTACATTTCCCATTGGCTTAAGTAAATTTGCAGATCTCCGACCGAAATGGTGTGTATTGGCTGGTGCCAGCGGTACACATAGTGTATGTGTTTGTATACTACACCAAAACCTTAAGTCAATGATCGACGCTTCTAATTTATCTAAATTAACTCTGAATTATGAGAATAAAATAACATCTTTCACAGACTTGTTCAAGATTGTTCTGTGTGACAATCCATCGCCATCTTGTTATTTGGGCGATTGTAAAAACTGCCCAGGTATTTAAAAGTTTTTGGACTTTATTTATGATATTTTGAAGGAAAATGGCATCTTGGAGGTTATTTTTTCAACTTGGCAAACAACTAACCGTTGTATTTTTAAGAAAGAATATCTTCCAGTCGATAATATCGTTGATGATTTATCTACAAGACTAAAAACTCTTTTGACCCATAATTTTATTTATATATCACAGTCTCAATTTATACCAGACTTAAAAAATAATTTGAAAGAGGAGGAAGTCTTAGTACACACGGACTTTTCAGAAAATTATGCATATGGTGCCCAAGATGCAGCACAGGGATTTTATTACAACAAAGCACAATGCATTGTACATCCCACTGTTGTATATTATAAAAAAAAGGAGTGGTGCAGCATTAAAGTTTCATTCTATTATCTGACTGCTTAACACATGACACTACTGCAGTGTACATGATGCAGCAACTGGTAATTCCAGAAATTAAAAAATTTTGCCCACGAGTCAATAAAATAATATATGTCAGCGACGGGGATAAGCAGCACTACAAAAATAAGTATCAAATGAGCAACTTCATCAGCCATGAGGAGGATTTTGGTGTAATAGCTGAATGGCGTTGTTATGCTACTGCACACGGTAAGGGCGTGTGTGACGGCATAGGAGCTGTCTTTAAACGAGAAGCATTACATGCTATTCTCCAAGCTGATTGGGCTAGAGCAATGTTGACACCAAAAACCCAACTCAATTGGGCAACAGAAAAGTTGAGGAACATACAGTTTTCTTACCACAGCCCACAGCATCATGAAAAGACGCTAAAACTTCTGACTAGCAGATTTTCTAAAGCTCCTGCTGTATCAGGAGCTTTATCAGGAATATCTACAGCTCATGCATTTATTGTGATTCCTAATAAAAAATTAAAAATTATGAGATTTCCAACAACATAGGATCCAATAAGAATTTTGCAATATCAGAAGTCGTTAAAACAATATAATAGTTTAAATAAGACTTTAGATAATAAAACTCTTTATAGCAAAAAAACTGCTTTTTGAGTTTAAGTCATAGAAACTTTGAGTTAAATTGTTATTATTGTATTAAATAATGTTACAATTCATTGAGCATTTTATAATAAATATGACTGTCAACTGATTACATAAGTTAATTACTGGGAGTTTCGTATCCATTTTAACGCCATTTAGGATTCAACATTTTAAATTTATGTATACCTGACATTGGATTCGTAGTCGACGACCTCCAACACCAACGTATTTTGCAAACTTCTCCAGTTAGGCTATCTCTTTCTGTATAGGACCAAAAGATGCGTTTTTATCAAGTTAGACATATTTGTAAATATTCATAATATTTTTCTCGAAAACGGCAAAAATTAAATAGAAAGTCGCAAGAGACAATTCTTGCTAAGAATTATAATTAGTATATGATAGTATTTTTTACAATTAAAATTTTCTAGTTATTTAGAATCAGGCCACCATATTGGATCCGCCATTTTGAATTTTTTGAAAGGCCAGATAACTTTCGAAAGTCTATCATAATACGAAAAATTGAAGCCCAAAACTAATTTTCAAGATTGCGTGGAATTTTGACCATTCAGGTGTCCTGGTTGACGTGGAATGTCCCATATATATCTTCCTATATTACATAGTCGTAAGAGTTACAGCGAGGTTTGCTCCCCCCCGCTCCCCCCCAGCTCCCCCTCAGCTCCTCCCAAATAAGGTAGTTATTCTTTTATTTTCTTGCATTTTTCGAGTAATCCTACTTTTTTTCTAGCTCCTCCCCGCTTTCTCTACCACCCCACCGAACTCCTCTAGCTCCACCCATACTTCCCCCTAGCTTTCCTATATATAATGTGAATAAATGTGTAAAACCTTCTGTTTCAAATGGTCTAAATTTCACATATAATTTTATTTGACCATAGCAAAAAATTTTGTTACAGTTAACTTCCTTACGATGTTTTTCTAGATAATATACTCTTGAATGTCTTTTTAGGTGCTCTGCGCTTACACAACCTTTCCCATAATTTTGACAAATATTTTTCTTAACGTTTTTTTTCATGACTTTTCAAATGTCTGTGCAAGTGATAACTTTTCTGAAACATTTCCCGCATTGAATACACTTCAAATTTTTGTCAGGGTTTTGGCATTCCTTCGTGTGACCCAAATAGCTTTTTTTCTCTAATATTATGATGGTACATAGATCACATACAAAAAATTTTTTTTGTGAATTTTTTCGTGCGATGATAGACACTCTTGATTTGAAAATTTTGAGTTACATTTGTCACACTGATAAAATTTTGCATCCATGATGGTGTATCTAAAAACATATTACAAAAAACGGATTGTTTATGATTACATAAATCTGGGTACTAGACGGTACTGAAATTTGCTTTTTTGATGAAAGATAAAATTTGCAAGAAAGTATAAAAATAGTAATGAACTAGAGAATAGTTTTTTTGTTACCCTAAAATTTCATTCCAAACAATATTTTTAATTTCAAATTTGTTGTCTGATTCAATTGGGATGAAAATTTTTTTTTGTTTTAACATCTAGACAGTGCAACATATAATTGCCCTTTAGAAATTAATGGTTATCTAAGGTATAACCCTGAGGCATCAAAACTTTGACCTTAAGATTTATTGATAGCCATAGGAAGAGTTAAGATAAATGGAAATCTTTTCTGTACAATATAAATGGTAGTGAAAAAGAATTGTTTGTAATGAGTGTTATTCTTAGACTAAAGACTTTATTTCCTTTTTTTTACCTGAAATTATTCCAGCTTTGATGTTTTATTTAAATCATGTTGTAATTCGTAATCTCGTACCATTGCAAATTCCTTCAGATATGTTTAAGTTTCGTATTAACATAACAATAGCGTTGATGTTTAAATCTAATTCGTGTGAAAAAAGACCTTCTTTACTACTATTTCAATATTCTGTAGAGAGATAAGTATAAATATTATCGTTTAATTTATCTACTCCTTTGTGAGTTGCTTTATCAATACTATAGAACGTTACTAATGTTCCTACCATATTATTTAAAATTTTTTTGTTCAAAAAGTAATTTTATTCATTGTGAGATGTTAATATAGCTTTACTTATAAAAAAATCATCATTATTATTAAAAATTCAAGAACATACATCATTTGTTTTCCATGTCTGAGGATTCATAAAAGTTTTAATTTTGCCTTCTCCTATATCCAGTAGCAATGAAGAAAATTTTTTATCAATTGAACGTATATTATTTTTTAAATAAAAAATTTTAAATAAAGGCAAAAAATTGGAGAATCTCATGATTTCTTGGATAATAGTTATTTTGCTTCCGTTTTTTACTACTGGGAGAATTTGACGAAAGTCTCCACCATAAATAATTATTTTATTTCTGAAAGTTTAATCACTACTAGATAAATCTTTTAAAGTCCTATCAACGATTTCTAACGCTTTTTTACGTACCATAAAAGCTTCATCCCAAATAATTACTTTTACATTACATAATTTTTGTTTATCTGGCTCAAACTGTAAGAATGCACTTTCTATAGTGCTTAAGTCTAAAGGAAGTCTGAAAGTTCTGTAAGTGGTCATTCCCTTTGGAAGCAGAATAGAAGCAATACTTGTCAACGCCATCGTACGAATTTTTTTTTCAACTGATATAAAATAATAAATTAATCTTTTGTATAGAAAAGTTTCTCCAGATCCACCAGGACCATCGATGAAAAAAATTTTTTTTTTCAAATCTTATTATTTCTTGATAAATTCGACGTTGATCATGACTGAGTTGGAAGACATTTCATGGAATTTATGTTTACAAAATATTCTTTCATCATTGTCAGTATCAAAATTTTTTTCCATAGTTTCTGTTGGTTCTGGTAAACTGAAATCTTTACAAGATCAGAATTAAAAATTTCGTTTAAATGTAAAAGAGCTTTATTTTGATCATCTTTACAATCTTCAAAAAAAAATTTTTTGTATTTGTTCCAAATAATATAACCAAAAAAATTTTCGGACATAATAAACCACACGAAAGATTTTCGTAGTTGAAAAGGCAGCATAACGTTACATGCTTCTTAAAAAATGATATCGTTTTGAAAATCGTGTTCTACTAATCCCATAGAAATAGCTGTTATTAGACAGGGAAAATAAAAAGTGATTGTTAAAAATTTATGTAATTAATTATGATCAATATACATTTGTTACATATATAAATTTTAAGTAATAATTGATATAATTCGGGTTTTTTTCTATACTTTGTAAATCTAATTTGTAACTACGGGGGTTGGTGTGCAGAGCGCGCAGGGGGCATATATAGTTATAAAAGCTTAGAAATATCTATTGACACATACAGGATAGACAGCTCATTTAAAAAGGGGAGCCACTAGAAAAAATAATAAAGCTCACCAACAAAAAGTCAATGGGACATCTCTCTGTCTTTATAAACTTTACCACTTTTATTTGAAATAAGCAGCTTGTTCTTCATATTTCCTTAAAAGCAGACCAGTAATCATTCCCCAGCGTAGAAAATTTATTCCCGAGTATTTACGAAAAATGGCAAAGTCTTCCGAATTATGTAAAATATACTTCAACATATTATTTTCATACTAAAAATTAATTTTATCATTTTTTAAGGCTTTAAAAAATATTAATACAAACCTTATTTTAAAAAAATTACACTTATAACACAATAAAAGGGGGGGTTGGCGCACGGCGCGCGCAGGAAGGTGGAACCCCACTAGTGTAAATATATATATATATATTTCACAGATATCTCGGTGAGGCATTTGACACATTCTCCCCACAGACCCCTATTCACCCCTACCGCCACTTCCCAAAATAAGGTGAAAAGCCGTTATTTTCTTTTTTATTTTGACACATCACAGTTCTTTCCAAAACTTCTACAGCTTTTCACAGCTCTCCACACATTTTTTTGTGACACCTCACTATCCCTACACTACTTTTGGGTAACTTGGCAGAGATCATACCGTCTTTCTTGGACCTTGAAGTGTATACAGACTTGTACGTGTCGTACATGGATAAATGTATTATTTTTAATCTAGATTATTATTAAATAACTTTAACACAAGACTGTATTGTCGACATATTTTTTTTCATCTCCAAGAAAAAATTTAAAGGTATAATTAACTACCAATATAAATGGTTTTATATGGTAGAACGTTGCTTGAAATGCCCCACACGGTAAACTATATAAGAAAACAGTTAACTTTATTATTTAATACATAATAATGATGCTTTACGCAACCATTCCCTTTACATCAATTCTGATTTTTAATTTCTTCTTCTATTTTTTCTTCCGTAACTAATTCGCCGTCTACGTTCTACTTCAACAGCTTAGTAATTCACAATTGTGTACCGTTACCAAATCTGTCTGATATACTTAAATTCCAAATAAACATTACTATTGTACCTATTTTTAATTTGAGCTTATGAGGAAGCAGGCATTTGCAAATATTATCCAACATTTCAATAGGGAAATTTATATAAATATTATTATCTGATTTATTAACACCTCTATATGTTGCAGTATCGATGCTATAGTAAGTTTTAATTTTTTCCATTTAATTTACTAAAAATTTTGTTGTTTAAAAAAAAAGTATATTTGATATGTAAAGTTAGTATTAAATAAAGTTATTACCAAAATAGCTACTGTAATGGCCAAATATTTTGATACAAACATCATCGGTTTTGCAGGATTTAGGAATGTTAAATGGTTCTATGTCATCTTCTTCAATTCTTAACAAAATGTAAATAATTCCTTATGACAAGAACGAATATAATTTTGTAATCTTAATCTTTTTAAGCAGTTCCATAAAAGTAATGATTTAATAGTTTTTTCTATTATCATAGTTCTATTAGCGTTTTTTATAACTGGAGGCATTTGTTGAAAATCTTCGTCTAATACTATTAATTTATTATCAAAGCGAAGTTTTGTGTTGCATAAGTCTCTCAACGCACTATCAACGATTTCTAGAGCTTCTTTCGGAATCATAGAAGCCTCATCCCATATAATTAGATCAAGTTTCTTTATTTTTTTTTTCAGTTCCAAATTCTAAAAATTAACTCTCAATATTTTCAAAAACTAAACGTAAACAGAAAGTTCTACGACTGGTCAAACCTTCTGGTAGGTATACAGATGCAATTGCTGTCAAAGCCATTGACAAAGTATTTTTACCTCTAGTAGGAAATCAATAAATGAGCGTCTTATGTAAGTAGGTTTTCCGGATTCTCTAGGACCATCTATAAAATATACCTTTTTATCTTGTTCAGTAATAGTTTTAAAAATTTTTTTTGATCTTAATTGAAATTTCTGTAAGTAACATCAAACATTTTTTCACTGAAAGATATTTTCTCAATATTGCAAATTTGTATATAGTTGCTAATGGTTGGTATTAGTAAACTAAAAGACTTACATCATCTACCTTCCGATACTAAAATTTGATTAATATGTAGAAGAGCACAATTAACATTATCAGTGTCGAAGTCTTACATAAAATATTTTTTATATTTATTCCATATTTTATCTGCTTGAATGTTTTTTAAAATCAAAAACCAAGAAAAAATTGTCCTAACTGGTATAGAAACATAAATGTCATTGCTTCTTTATAAATATTTTTAATTTTAGAATCATAATCAATTGAACCCATTGCAATTGCAGTATTCCTGCAATTTTTATATGTTTTTGCATTATGTTTTTTAACGTCTTTGAATCATGTAGCCCCATCTTATTTATTTAAAATAAGTTTTTGAAAAAGCACTCATGATCTTCTAGAGATATGAAGTTTAATCTACTTATTGCAATATTTTTCGTTATAACTTTTTTTTCTTCAAATTTTGAGTTTATTGTCAAAAATGTCATGTTCTGGAAAGTTGACATATCTTTGTTATTTTGCAAAATCATCTATTTTATTCAATTAAAATCAAGCTGTAAGGGGTATTTGAAAATTTTTTATTACGCTCTTAAAATTATTTTCTCCAAATATAAATTTTTTATTTATTTTCAAGACAAACAGCTACATAGAATAGCTTCTTTCACAAGTTAGATATTCTTGTAGTCTTTAAGCTGCTTCTATTGGACTTGCATATGAGGTGTTTCACGCGAAACATCCCAGGCCCGCCGCGCGAGCGCTAAAAGTCACTGTTTTCAGCTCATTTTATCGGCCTTATTCCTATCTTAAGAAATTTTTGCAAATAGCATTTTTAATGTATTCTTCAGTTAGCTTTCCGATAGTGTGGTTAGTGTTTCGAAAAAATTTCGTTTTTACTGAAAAAGAACATAAAATATGCTGTATCTTGAAAAAGGTATTTTTTTTTTTTTTTTTTTTTTTTTTTGATAGGCTAGATGGAATGCTTAGATTTTTTTAAATTGAAAACGTCTTTTTGCACGATGTGCTCTCATTAAAAAATTTAAGTAAAACAATACCAAAGAGTAGACGTTCGACCGTCTGAACACGCGCCAAACGCCAGCGCCACGCCATGCTCCACCTAAGTTAATTAATATTATTAATTTTGTAACATTTAACTATTTTTCAACAATGAAGTATGCTAATACGTTATTACTTAATATAGTATTGTATAATTAAAATAGATTTTTTGATTTTGATTTTGTCTGGTTGCGAAATGACTGCCCCGGTCAGATAACAAATATTTTAGTGGTCCAATGTAAGCTATAAACTTATCTGTGATCATTCTTACCATTTCTTTAGCTGTTGCTTTTTTCACAGGTGCGAGGACAATGAATTTTATCATTCATTATTACATTGATAGTATGTGTGTACTGTCTCATTAAGGGTTAACCTATAGGTTCATAGAAGTGAATAAAAATCTTTCCAAATGGTATACTCGTTGTGTAGGTGATAAGCATAGCCTGCTTTGTTTTAATTTGGACAAGTTTTTTTATTTGGCATGATTCGTATCCCAGAATCTTTGATCTGCTGGTAGGATAACAAGGGTGTTTGTGTATAGTACCACTGCTAATCTAATATCTGTAATTATTTTTTCAAAGGTATTGACAACGTACCTCCACTGGGTAAGATTGAGGTTTGCTAAGCCCTAACGATGCCAATCACTTTCATTTTATTTGCTACTATTGCCGCTTTAAGTACCTTAATACATTTTTTAATACCAAATTTAAGCGTTGTTTTTTTAAAATGCTTTTTAACGTACTCGTGCATAACTGTTACTCTTCTTGCTTTTGTCAATTTGGCTTCTCCGATGCTTGTGACTCATTGTTCATGCATCTTGGATTAATGTACCCTCTCTCGTGTAGTGAATTTATAGCCTCTGTATTGGGTACCGTTTTTTTCACTGTCCTGAATGCTAGTTTATTTAGATACTAAAATGGGCCGTCCGCAATCTTGTTTAATTTTTTTAGTAGAGGTGGATCTTCCTTTTTTCTTGATACCCATGGTGAATGTAGGTTGACAACTACATCCTACATACTCTGAACTTTTTTATCAGTGATAGGTGTTTGACTGTCTTATTCCCCAATCATTCGTTTTCGCTGTCTGTTTTGCGATGCGCTTTATTTAAACTGTTGATTTGCTCCTAGTCCTATAGTTTGACATGCTCCAATCTGTCTCTGCCTTCTGTCACTTGCTGTACGTTTTTGTTCGTTAGTTTTCTTATGTACTTGTCTAAGCTCATATTTTTCTCACTTGGTTCCAGCTCTTTTTCTAGCTGCCTCTTGACGTTTTTGTCTCATTTCTCCTGATATATCCTTTTATCTTCTTTTCCGCTTTTTGAGTCTTCCTCGCTGCTGCTTTAATAATGTTGTAACAGCCCATTTCCTAAATTACGACTAGATTTTACTGTGTAAGAGACTAGTATAAGAGAAGTATCGTGAGAATTCTTCCTCATGTCTTCTAGATGTAAGTAATAAAATTTACACTCATATGTTCTGATGTAACTTTTTTTTTCTAACGTAATTTAATTTTTTTGGGTTCAATTGTGAGGTATGTAACTGCCAGCCGTTTTAACAGTTTCATGAATCGTTACCCGCGTTTTTCAAGGTCAGGGTCAAAAAGCGTTATGTCGTCAAGATGCACTTCTATTTTATAATCTTGTTACCCTAGGAGTGCTAGTGGAATCACCCTTAACAATTTTTTTTTGGCAAGTTCTTGTATCCCATTGGTATCATTTGTATTTATAACGTTAGTCTAGGCTTTAAAATGACGTCTTATGTGCATCATTGTATACATTTCAACCTAAAAAAGTTCCGAGTTCAGATTCACTAGTGATATAACATGCCAATAGTAGGTTCTCTAAAACGTCTTTCTTAAACGGTAGTGAGTCACACGAACCCAATGTAACTTCATTTAGCATTGTAAAATAAGGGGGGGCGGCATGAAGTGTGCACTTTATTTCGTGTAGTTGAGTTTGTACTGTGTCCAATATCCTGCATTCTCTATGAGTTACGCTAAAAAGAGCTATCTAATACCAACGGTTTGTTAGCATGTTGGTGCTTAGAAAATGTTCCTTTACAATCAAAATGTCTAGTTACTAACAAATGATTGGAAAATGAACGAAAAAAAAGTTAATTCTAATTCTAACTAGTACATTACTGTTTTGTGCCAGGATGTACAAATAGGAATCAATCAAAGATTTTTTTAGTCGTCCTAACCCACCCGTTAAAAAAAACTGGTGTGATGCGGTAAGTTATGCAGAAAAAAACTTGAGAAAAGTTAGTCACTGTTGTGAGGATCACTTTGATGTATATATGCAAGCACAAGTATTTTAGAAGAATTTTTTGATTTCGGATTATCTATAGTTACAGTAAAGTTTAACTTTTTTTGAAGACTCAGTTGCAAAATAATTTACAATACTTCATGTCATAGTTAATTTGTATAAACTTAATTTAATTCAATATGCTAAAATACTACAAAACCTTTAAGTTTTTACGCAACGCATTTCTATGCTTCAATAGCACTCGTTGGAATGAATGAAATTTAACATCATATCTAAATCTACTTTTGGTACATTTTCGGATGATTCTTTAATAAATACTGGATTCATGGTAACTTTAGTACTGATACGTCAAGTGTCAACAACTCTCTGAGGACACAAAAACAATCTGCTGTTTACTTCGAATGAAGTGTATTTCAATGAAGAACAATGACATTTCAAAGCAAAACCAGACATCATTAATTCGAAGTCAAGTAAACCTTACAAATTTAGAAGTTCTTACGTCACTGTCACGTGATATCGATTATTATAAGAGCTTGAACAACGTGCTCGAAAAATACTTAATTTCTTGATCCATGCACTATTTATTGGTAATATTATATCTCACACATGTCTAATTGACATTACGCTAGTGATATAAAGAATTAGTTAACTAAATCCTGCTGCATACTTGGTCTCTATTATCCTGACCATCTTTTTAAATCAGTGACAGATTCATTGGCTAAAGTGTTAAGTTGTGGTCTTTGCATACAATCCTCATCGTGCTTAGTATAAGTTTATACGGATGTGAGTTTAAAGATATATTTTTTTCCTGCCCTTGCTTGTGTTGTTGCAGGTCAGTCCAAGTAAGTTAGTCTCTATACAAGGGATGAGCCATTGCTGCAAATGCTGCCTTTTTCATCCACTCTAGTTTTTCGGTTATTTCTTTAATTTGGCTCTCCGGATAAAGTCTATCATTATTTTCTACTACCCTGCTCCTCATGTCCCTCGATTTTCTTGTGTAAGGCTAGTGAAATAAACCACCCAAAAATACCAACATTCCCTGGTCTTTTCCGTAGATCCATTTTTTTTAACGAACCACGAAAATTTCTCTTGTTCCCAAATTTTTATATGTTACTTCTATTTTGTATTGCCTTTTATCTCTGTTTCTGCCCAGTTTACCCTCTCTTGTATTTTTCGGTTCGTCCTTATTTTTTTTGTTTGTTGGTGCCCCAGTTTTTTTGTAGTTGATGCTATGCCTGATAAACTATCTGCTTTTTTCTCTGATTGTTTTTTAATTTTGCTTTCATTGTGGCAAAGAGCCTCATCACTATTTCTCTAGTTTCCTAATTTAACATGTCTAATTTGTTGCATCTAACTGCTTCTAATTATTTGGTTGTATATTTAATTCCAGCATTTGCTATCTTATACTTTTTCCTTGTCTTCCTCTTGTAAGTATATCGCATGTCTCAGCCCTATCGTCATTTATTTCGCCCCTGCCGTTTCCAACATTATATGTGTAAAATAATAAATAGTAAGAACTTCTAAAAAAAAGCCATATTTGCTGTAACTGTAGTTTGAGTTTGTTTAAATGTATTTATTTTGCTTACACCAGACACCTGGCTTCTATTTAAAGAATTCCGTTCCCACTGAATTAGTATAGTACAGTGTGAGCTAAATATATGGATTTGTTGTATCTCGAGAGATAAGGCTTCAGGTCCCTTTTGTTGGCACTTAATACGCTAGATGTCACAACCAGGTTCTAATATTTAGTCCTGTTAAGTATTTTGTACATTTATAACAACGTATATATATATATGTATGTATGAGAAATAGACTAGCGGCCCTATTCCTGGCGTACTACAATCATATAATACATGCAAACGCTTGGTGTTCGAACATGGGTGCAAAACATATCTCGTCTGTCCATCGAAGCATGCGGTTGTGTGCATGCAAGAGTGGCTGGCTTGGCACTCTTTAAATAAGTTGTATTTTTTCTCTCTTATTAAATACGTATTTTCTATTAATCAGGGTCTGCTTATTTTCTGATCCACAAAACAAATCCCTTAAAATATTGACATCGTAACAGCACGGTAATTGAATGTGATAAAAGTGTAAGCCCAACACTTGAAAATCAAGAAAAAGTTCTTGTAAGAATGTACCATTATTATTCACGTGTGCCAGTCAAGTCTTAGAATTTAAGGGATTACATGCAGGTAATAAAAGATAAAGAAAGTGTCGATAAAAAACTAAAAAGTTTAAGAAAAGTACTTGTTAATGATATCAAAGACATACTAGTGCTAAAAGCGTCTATTTTAAAGAAAAAAGAAGAATAAAAAAATCTAGAAAATTAAAGAGAGAAAATTAGCAATTTTCAAATGGCGAAAATTTTGATACCTGTGTTTGTTAGCCAAGATCATGCAAACTGGAAGAAAAGAATCACGAAGTCTTTAAAGTTAATGTGCAACGGTGATAGAAAGAGAAAAGGTGTTCTTAATGTAATGCTTCGGGCAATGTTCCTCTAGACAAATTATCGGTTATTTTACTTTTTCTGGATATTCTCAATGTTTCTGTATTTTTACTTTTTATTGCTTCAGCTAAACCTGCTAAGCGTGAGTGAAGATCTTGTAACAATATCTTATCTTTTTCTCTTTCGTTGAAAACTAAACAGAATACTAATTTATTTTTGTAATGGGTTGTAATCAAGTCACTAATTTGTGGTTGTGTTTCATTCAATTCAAATTTTGAAGTATAATTAAAATCTAATAATAACTTATTGTTAGTAGAATTAAGTGCTAACTCGGCCAAAATAAACGTTGCAATGTTGTCTTTTGCATATGTTAAGCATTTTCGTGTGTTTAATATTTCGAGGTGATCCATTTCTGTTCTTATCAAAGGTCCAATGATAGTATATGAGTGACTTGGTCATCGCGTTCGGCATTCCATTGCTGCTCTAATATTTCGAATGTGGCTGTAGGACGAGTAGACAATGCTAAGTTACTTTGCATCGGAGTATAATGCTGTTTTATGCATGTGTCTCACTATTTAGCACTTGAACGAGAAGGTGTATTGGGTATACTACCATGCGTTTTCATTTCTTCTCTTGCTTCTTCGCTATCTTCTTGTCCGATGGTAGAAACGTTTGGCTTTTCCAAACAGTATCAACATCGTCTCCTGTTACCGTAGATGCAGCCTTGGAGCGTCTTATCAGTGATTTTGATCTTATTGAAAAGCTTTCTTCTTTTATAGAATTTTCAGAGTTATCGGAATAGTCTAGTGCATTATTAGATTAAGTACTTAAATTCTGAAAATTTGTTTCGGTTGACTCTGGTTCGTTATTTCCTCTTGTTCCTGGCGGTACGTAACAATCTCAATATAAAGATGGATAAGCAAAATTTGTGTTTTGCAAACTATTGGTTAGAGAATATTGTTTATCATTTCTTTAATCCAAACTGTTCTTCAAAGCATCTTCATGCGTTGATCTGCAAGCGGTAGATTGCAGCTTTGGATTTTGCTTTATTTTAGCAACTATTTCATATTCTGATGTACTTGATGAGTCAGTGTCAAACTTAAATCCCACTGATTTTCGAGGTGCAGTTTCGATTTTTTTATTTGTAGAAGTCGTAGAAGTTGACGGTTGTACGGAAGGGTTAAATATTTCTTCCAAGTGACTGGCTCCAGTAATAGCTTTTTGTGGTGATTCATTATCTGTTGTGGTTAAAATGGATGATAAATCTGGTTTAGTGTTCAAAAGACTAGGTAGTAGAGATTTATCTCTTTGGGAATCGGTGCTTGCTGGTTTTTTTCATCTTCTGATATGTCTAGAATTTCTGTATCATCAGAGTCTGAAGTGGCCGTGGGTCTGTCAGGAGGAGGTGAACTTCATTTTTCTTGAGCTCGGCGCTCAAGTAACCCTTGATTTATTCATGGTCCGGTGAGTTCTCCTTGCCCTCCTTTCATTCCTGGCGATGTAATGAGAGGAGAATTTTTAGAGCCTTTTTTTCTTGCTCTCGTTGCTTGCTTCGCTCTAGTAGTGATTTCGAGTTTACTTGGGCTTCAATTGTGTACATCACTGGCCCTATTAGCACGTGCAATAGGTGTTTTTGTTTGTCAAGGGATTTCTAAATAGGTTTTAAGGGTAACATACGGGACTGTTATGTTTTATAATTACTAGACTCGCTGTCAGAGCTTGAACTGTTAGAGCGACTACTGCATCTGTAACCGCTGGATGTTGAAATTTTTCTAACTCTCTTACGCCTGCGCTTAAAATCTATATCATTTTTTGCGGTATTTATTTCATAAAAATCAACAGGGTTACGTGATAAAGCGTCAGCATTTAAATTCAAACGTCCAGGTTTGTACTTTTTGGTGTAGTTGTACCCGCGGAGTTTTTCTCTTCATCGATTAAGGTGACTCATGGGTCTTTTATTGATTCGATTCATGTCAAAGGTTCGCGGTCTCTGTAAACTGTAAATTTTAGTCCGTATAAATAGTGTCGAAAATGTTTTATGGCGGCTATTACTGCTAAACACTCTTCCCAGTAGTGGAGTAATTTCTTTCCCATTTATTAAGAGTGCGAGACATGTAGGCTACGGGATGGTTTTCTCCTGGTTCTCCTTGACTTAAAACAGCATCAAGAGCTAAGTTGTCATCTATAGTATCCTGTGAGTCTGAAAATTCTCGAATTTTCAGACAATTTGTTGGAGTTGGACAATTTTTAACTGCTTTAAGTTTTTTGGGATCGCGTTTTACTCCATAATCACCTATTTTGTGTCCTTAATATGTTACTTAAGGTAATAAAAACTTGCATTTATCTGGTTGTAATTTAAAACCAGCATCTAGTAGTCAATTAAATAATTTTCTTACTTTTATTTCATGTTCATCTATAGTTTTGGCACATATTATAATATTATCTAAAAATATAAATAGTTCTGTGCCTTGCAGTGCAAATAATATAGCATCCATGAGTTTTTGAAATGTATCTGGTGCATTGTATAATCCAAATGGCATACCTGTATACTCGCAATGCCCGTAGGGAGTACTGGAATCTGTTTTATGGCGATCTTCTGGAGATACTTTAATTTGATGGAATCCACTAGCTAGGTCGAATACTGAAAAAATTTTTGACCCACCGATTTGCTCTAATATCTTTGTAATATAAGGTAATGGGTAACCATCAGGGATAGTTTTAGCGTTTAATTTTTTGTAACCTATTACGAGACGATGTCTCTTTTCTCCGTTAACTCCTGGCTTTTTGAGGACAATTAACAGCGGACTATTGTACGGTCTGGAAGAATAGCTAATGGATCCTTCTTGTAGTAATTCATCGATCTGATCTCTAACTTCCTTGTGTAGAGCAGGAGGGTGTCTATACTGTTTAGTAAAAATAGGTTTATTGTCAGTTGTTGGTATATTATGTTGCACATACGACGTAAGTGGAGCAGCATCACCTTTGATATATAATAGATGTGAATACTTTTTTACTATAAGGTAAAGTTGTTTATAGCGTCTCTTATCATGATGATGTTGGCAAAGTTTTTCCGTAATATATTTCGTTCTTTCCTCTATTGTTATGTTAGGAACATCTTCGCTAAAATCTGAGTCAAGAAAATTTTTTGAATCATGTAGATTAAAAGATGCGAGATTTTGCGGAGGGATTTTAATTTCTACTGGCTCTTCTCTAGTATTTACAGCCATCGTAAAACAGCGATCTTTATCGTATATAACTGCTGCTTCGCCTATAAATATACCGGGAGTAGTTTTTATAAGTATAAGTAGTTTTTATAAGGGAGTAGTATAAGCACAAGTATGCTTGCCCATGGCTGTTAATTTGCGTTACAGGAATCTTTATGGAAACTATCATTCTTGCTGGTATTTTATATACACGATTTTGACCAAAGGTTACTTCTGTGGGTTTAAAATGTTGAGAAGTTGGAAGGGATTCCAAGTTTTCTTCATTTATGCTAATATTCTCTATAATTTCGTGAAAATTATTTTCATTACTTACATATTCCGTTGTTGTATTAAAAAGTTTAAGTCCACGTTCTTCGTCGCTTACGGTTACAATTTTTCGTATAAATGGAGCAGGACTTATAGGTGTTCTTCTTAGTATCAAGGCTCTTGTGTCTATATGTTTAATGTTACTGTCCCTAATGTTATGATATTTTGAGAAGTTGATCTAATAAGATCAATTTTTGTATCAGTATTCATAATAACATTCGGCTCTTTCGCATTTGAGATAAGGGACCTACTGTTTTCAAAATCTTGCAAAAAAACTCTGAGAGGTGTATTTTGACCACTATAGATTGGTATGTCTAAGGCAGCTTGACTTATACGTAAAGCTAAATTATTTAGGGCTACGTTACGTGATAATTCAGGGAGTTAAATTGATTTTTTGGCTTCCCTTGACCTATGGTATTGTTTTAGTAACCGTACCCTTGTTGCTACATCAGCTACTTTATTTCTATCTTCAAGTGTGATCCATTATATAAAAAAAATTTTTGAAGTTAGATGAAGAAAGACAATAGAGAAATTTAGAAAAACAAATAAAAGTAAAGATTTTGATTTGCTTCAAGCATACTCTAAGTAAAACAAAAGGCTAAGTTCCCCGCAAGGGATGCCAATTTGTTACGTCCGAACTTCTATAAGTGAAGAGTGGAACTCATAGATTCGTTCTACAAACAAATAAATTTAATTTTTGTTCGTCAAGAACCAGCCATCGGCCCAAAGGCCTTATTTGCTTTTACATACAGTATACTTTTCTTTGAAATCGTCGACTCAGCGTCATGGTGTTAGGTTTCACTGAGCGATATGTATGGAGTGGTGTACGCTGAGCTGGCGTTGACTTACTGTAAGAGTTTACGTCTTATGTCATACGGTAGTAGCGTATCTTATTCGTCTTTTTATCTCACGTCCATGTTAAGGTCGTTGTCTTATTTATTCATTAAGGTAAGAATTGTGTGTCGATCAATTAGAATTATTAGATCTTAAAATGTTTCATATAATTTCGTTTTTGAAATGTTTTTTAATGAGGAAAATTATTTTAATCAACAACCAATTTATGTCTTATCTAATGATTTAATAAGTTTAGAAAAGCCAGAAATAGTTAATTTTACAAATAGTATAAATAATAAAGTCTTAGACTCGCATTTACAATGATAACCGATTTATAGTTTCCTTAACTTAACTTACTTCTATGATGGTTAGTTAGCCGCTACTTGCGCGCACGCAGTCGCAAGATCTTACAAAGTTGACCGCAACGATGTTCTTAATCTTACACGAGAGCACTTGTGGCGATGACAATAATTAGGCTTCTGCTTTTAACGTCAAAACCCTAGTTGACGGTCCTTTTTTTCTTGTTCCTCCTTAATTCACTTTTTAGGTGCGTTTACAGTATACTAGTTTGCTAGAGCTTTTCTTACACAGCTTAGTCACCGAACTAAGTCTTACATTTGCTTGAAATGCACGCTTTCAACACGTAGCTTAATCACCAAGCTAAGTCTGACATCCGCTTAAAAAAGGCAACAGAACTCACTCTTCAAACTTTATTGTTACTTTGGAGCACTTAATAAAAGAGAAAAAGTGAATATTGTCATGTGCGAGGAGTTTTTATACTCCTGCGTGTAAGGAGGACGTGTCAAATTGGGGATCTGGATGACCAATCAGAATTTAACCTAATTACCCTCGATTGTCAAGAGCACAATCGTGGTGCAATAATTTTACATAGTACATAGTAATAGTAATGGTTAAAACTGCTGATCTGTCAGATTTTACATTAAGTACAAGTTGATGTCAAAATTTTGTATGATATTTTTTGTCTACATCTGCAGTAAAGAATGTTGAAATTATTGATTCATCACATTATTTGGTGTACTGATGCGAAGTGATTTTGTAAGATAAGCGTTTTAAAAGATTGTTTGAGGTTGCACGCGTAGTTCAAGTTTTGCGACGGTAGCTTATTTTAAAAGAAGCTGGTAATATGTCACGTGGTTGCAAAATCAGGTATACTGCTCGATGGTTTGAGATCGCTGAGCTTTTTATAATTTAAAAACGAAACTGTGTTTTGAAGTAATAAATTTAAATATATGACATGGGATGTCACATTAGTAAACGAGTAACAAGCAGGTGGCGCTACTATGAGTGAAAAAAAAAGGTTGAATTATTTATGAGACATTCCCAGAATCATATATTAATATTGGTAATTTAACAGACATGTTAAAACCAGAAGATTAAACAGCTAGTTATATAATTGATAAAATTTAAATGTTAGAGATGAAAAACGAAAATCAAAGTACTTGTACAAGTGTAAAGTCAAATCCTGTCGTGTCGAAATTGAAAAGTTACGAGAGACAAGGGTTGATACCAACAAATCCATGGAAACAACACACAGCAAAGAGCATGGATAGGCAGAGGCAAAGGTAGAGGTTTAAGTGGACGAGATGGAGGCTACGCGTTGCCACAAAAAACATGGCAGCAAGACAACAGCTCGTTCGGTGCCTTTTCTAAAAAAATCATCGAGTCTACAGCGATGCAGAGCAAACCGCCAGGTAAATGTACTGACTGAATTTTAGATATCAGTCGTACTTGTCATGTGGTAAATCAAGATGATATTTTCGTAAGTCTTACTGAATTAAAAAATCCAGTAAATGTAAATATAGAAGACGGTAGAAGTTTATAAACGACCAAACTAGAAAACTTTTGGAGTTACTTTAAAGTGTACAATAAACTAGTAAGAATTTCAACGTCTAATGTATACTATGTTATAGAAATGAAAGAAAATTTATGAAGTTTATCAAAAGTGATGGATAAAAATTAAGTTGTTGCTGAAAATAAGACGGTGAAAATTTATAACAGTGAGGCTGCGCTTTAAGTTATCACGTACAAAACGGATAAATTTTACAGAATGCAAAGTAAATTTTAAAATGATTATGAGATGACCATTATTACTGTATTTTATGAGAGTAATAACATAATTTACGCTATTTGTATGGAAAATAAAATGCACATTTTACCGTTTGAAAATAATAGACAATAAAGAAAATTTTAGAAATAATACATACTGATATATATGGGCCTCATAATACAATAAGATTCAATAGTAAAAAATGTTTTTATATTTTATTGATAATTATAGTAAAAAAGCCAGAGTATATACAATTTAATCAAAAGATTAAGTCTATGGTTGTTTCATGTCATATATAAACAAAGTTAGAAATATTACCCAAAAAATAATACAAAACTAAGGTGCGAAAACGGAAAGAAATACATTAATAAAAAAACTTTTGAATCAGTAAAAGATATTATTTAAGAAAATTATTTTAGCTGCATGGATACCATATATATGTACATGAATTAAATGGTACAGCTGAGAAATACTATGATGTAATAATTGACGTAGGAGCTGTTATTAATATGTATGCATAAGGGAGACACGAGCGAGGGGTTGTAGAATGATTAGTCAGAGAAGTGCTTACACCTCGAGTATGCCACTGACTTTCCCACCTGCTTACGTATTCGATCTGTTTGCTTTAAGTATCGTATCAACTTATCACTATTAAAACTATTTCACTCTTTATCTTCATTTATTTAAAGACAACAATTGGTGACTAGGATTTTAAACTGCGAACGCGTGTACAAAGCTCATGTCGCTTATAGATATAACGGAAGTTGAACGGTTACCGAGAGAAATGTTATGTATTTGTTTAGAAAGTGTGGGCGTTAAATTTTGTGTTAAGGACTCCATGGACAGACTAAGACGTAAACTATTAAAATATTTTGAATCCTTTAAGGACAAAACAGTGCAAAGTGTTGAGACTGTTAGTAGTGAAGATATAACTAATGAAATGGCAATTATAGACTCAAAGATAAAATTGAAATTTTAATTAAGCAAAGACGATTAGGAAACGTTTGTTGAACGTTCAGAACTGTACTATATGGTTAATAACATAATGGATCGCATAAAAAAAAGTCAGTTTGTTGACTAGAAACTGAAGCTTTTTTCACATTTGACTATCAAGTGCGATGTCTAGGTATGTGGACACACCGTGGACCATGACAAAATAAGGGTTTTTTAAAATACAAACCATCATTATCGAAACTTTGACCTTGGGATTTGTTTATTGTCATAGCAAATGCCACAACGATTGGAAATTGTTTACGATACAAAATAAACGGTAATGTTAAGGAGTTTCATATGTCTAAAGTTAATCTTGGAATAAGGACTTTATTTCCAATTTTCTCTCCAGTTATTATTTCTCCTCCTATAGTTTACTGTGAAAATTTTGTGATTTGTAAACGTGTTTCATTACAGAGTCCATCTAATATACTTGAATTTCTCAGTAACATCACTATTGTATCAATTTTCCGATTCAGTTCATAAGGTGATAACCCTTCACAAAAATTGTTTAACATTTCCACCGGAAAATTTAAATAAATATTGTCGTCTGATTTACCATTATCTATACTATAGTGAGTTTTAATTTCTCCACTTATTTATCGAACAATTGTAGATATTAGAAAATATTTGAGAACATACATCATTTGAGATCCAATTTTTAGGAATGTTAAAAGTTTTCATTTTCCCTTCCCCAATTTTTAATAATAATTTTGAAAATTCTTTATCGTTAGAACGAACATTGATTTTTAATTTTAAAATTTAGAATGAATTCCATAAAAATTAAGATTTAATAGTTTGTTCAAGTATAATTTTTTTTTTTACTGGTGTTACGTGGAAAAGAGATAGGTAGGAGGTGCGTCACGAGAATGACCAACAATTGATTATATCAAGAGCTTCATTTAAATCACTGAAATTAAAGGCAAAGTAGTGCGTGTATTTCCCTCGAAGGCTCGTCGTGAACCCTTAATTCCCAAATCTGTAAATGCCCGACTGCTCGACTCCTTGACTCTTGACTCTTGACTCCCTGACAGGTTGATTGCCCGAGTGCCATCTGAGTGCCTGACTGAGTCCCCGAGTACCGCAATTTGAGGCTCGCTGGGCCTTACATTAGCTTGTTCCCCACCTGTCGATGCCATTATCATTATTCAAACTTTTATACATCGAGTTAAACATTTCTTTACTAAAACGTATTTGATCATCTATATCTTCTTTTTTATTCTCCATTTTTTTTTTGGTCTAGGTAAACTGAAGCATCCACATGATTTATCTTCTAATTCTAAGATTTGGTTTATATGTAAAAAAGCTGAATTATCTTTATTATTAGGCAAACCCTTCTTAAAAAATTCTTTGTGTTTATTCTATATTTTATCACTTTGAACGTTTTCTGAAATTAAAAACCAATCAAAACTTTGTCTAAATTGATATGAAAACATAACAGCAATTGCTTCTTTAAAAATATCATCGATTTTTTTATCATTGTCTATTAAACCCATTGCAATTGCAGTATCTTAAAGGGTTTCATAAGTTATTCCTTCATATGTTTTTATGTCTTCGAACGATGTCGAGCCAGTTACTTTATTTAATACAAGTTTAAAAAAAAATCTTTCATGATCTTTTGGAGATATAATTTTTAATCGACCAATTGCAATATTTTTTATTATATTTTTTCTTTAAGATTAATTTTTAGTTTAAGATTACTAATTGAATTTCCATATGTTTGAATATCGTTGTTTGAGAAATAAACTATAACGTGAACATTAAATGAATCTGAGAAGCTTTTAATTTCAATAATTGTACCATTAGTTCCATTTTTTGAAATTATGTTTATATATTCATCACAACTTTTTACATTTTGGTAATAATTGTTTCCTACTATAAATTCATGATAATTTTGCCATTTATTTACAACATTATTGATTACTAACAAACGAGCTCTCATTTGGAAATCTTCGTCACCATACAGAAAATAATAAAAAGTTCTAAACAAACGATTTCCGTCCCCTTTTACGCTAACTTTTATATTGTTCATTTAAAAAAATTTTAAAAATATTTAGTTTGATTTTAAATTAAATTTTAACCGTACAAAGTACAAACGATTTTTCAATTTACAGTGTTGAATACTGTAAAGTAATTATTTCCATATTTGTCATTAAATCTGAAAATGAAAAATTTTTTCTAACCACTTATATCAATTGATAAATTATAGGATGCATAATAGTAACAAAAATAATATAAAGTATGTGTTATATAAAATTTAAATGATTTTTATGTGATTAAAGTAATTCAAACTCTTCGTTGTTTAGAATGTAATCAATAAAAAAATAATGCATACCTTTTTTCTCTAAAAATAACGGAGAGTTCTAAAAAAAACTCTCAACATACCAGAATAGTACCTTCTGGGTGGTGTGGAAATTTATTGATTAATATATAACTAATTATTAACGATGCAGATTAAAAACTTTTTTTCCTCACGAAATTCTGGGCACCAACCTCTTCCCACGAATAGATGAAATTTAAAGACTCTCCTTTTCAGTTAGAACAGTAGAGGGTTGGCGCGCCGGGGGCGCAACCCCACTAGTGTATATATATATATGTGTTGCCATCGACGTATGTTGGAGAACCACGTTATATGAAACAACAATATCAAAAACCCATGGCTGTAATGAGAAAATGCAATAAACTAGATTATTTATAACAGTATCGTGCAATTTTAAATGAAAAGAATTGAAAATAGTTCCGGCTTACTTTCCAAAAAAACAGTATCAAACTATAGTAAATAACTGTTCTTATACCAAATATAACTGTTCAATTACTTCACACAAAATTACAATCAGTTCTAGACGATATAACGCGTAACAACATTTGTGGTAATATATAAGCTTGTGGTAACACAATAAAGTTTCAAAAACGTTTACTACCGCATGCACATTTACTTATAATATAACATTTTAATAATAAAATAATATCTCCTAATGTTATAAATATTGTAATACATGCTAAGATAACTTCAAAAAACAACAAATTATGTAACAGAATATATATCTGTATACACAGCGAACATAAATATACTTCCTTAATGAATTGGACCGACCGATCGACTGATCCACCGACCAACTACAAAAAAAACCGTACCCATTATGGTTCGAGTATGTATACCAACGTTAATTGGAAATAGTTCTAATTAATATTTTAATGTTTAATAAATGAACGACTATAAATAATATATTACGGTACAGAACAATATAAACAATGTATAGACTGGCCTACATCTCCTACGTAACGCCTACATGAGTTACATATGCTCAATTCCTACTTAATATGTTTTCCTAGTCCATATGTAATACCCGAGGAATATTTGTATCTAAAAAGTTAAGAAAAATCGTCCTGTAGTACCACTTTCTTCAATAAGGTGGTATGACATGCCAGTGAATGTCCTTTTATAACGTTCATCATTGCACACATAGATTCTTCTTGATAAACATTAATCAACCATCAAACGTATATGCAAAATAGCATAAAAAATACTCACGAAAAAATACAGATCGTCTAACTGTACCCTTTTTTGATATAGATGCTTAGTTAAAAAAAAAATGCAACTTAACATATAACCTTACAGAAAAATCACGTAAAATTGTATTTGTATGATATGTAAAGATCTCCCAATTCTCTTAGCACAAAAGATAAATTTTAGATGAACCCATTGAATTTTCAAATACATCTAAAAAAATTTTTTTTTTTTTTATCAATACAAGGAAGAAGATGTTTAGTCTGCATGTATGTAAGAACATCCACATGAGAAAAATAATTCCCAGCGTTGCTGCATACATTTGCCTCCCTCTCACCTCTCTGAACTTTTCCCTCTCTAACAATGTGATGAATATCAATAAGTCAAAAAATTAACTCAATCACGAATAGAGAAATTGTGAAAGAATAAAACGCATTGAGGATCAATTTTTTTTTATACCGTTTAAAAATATTTTTTCAATTTTTCGAAATTAAAAAAAAATCGTATGAAAAATTGTTTATTTATTGTAAAAGTAAAAAACTAATAATAATTGAATAAATATTCATGAATCTATAAAAAAGCTGCTCTGGTGAAGTATAGTACTTTCTGAGTTTTCGAATTAAACATCCAATTTCAAAAAAATTAGTTTGTAGAATAATTTATTTACTACAGTAATGCATACTAGAAAAAAGTTAATTTATGAACAGTAAATAAAACTTCACATTAAAAATAAGTTATGAATTACACCATAACGAGAAGTAATCTAATATCCTATGCGCGGAAGAAACAACGCATACACATGCGCAGCATAGAGCTTGAAGCTTGAAGGCTATTTTTCCTTTGTGTTTAAATGTTTGATGACAATGAGGCCCGTGCGTTGTTCTAAACTATATTTACATCAGAAATCAGCTCTCAGTGCACTTCTTTTATTCTCTAGAGCTGTGTAACTCACGAAAATCCGTAATAAAATACGCACCTGCTGATAGAGTGCTGTACCTACATGTATACGAGCCGTGCTGTAGATATATGTATACACGGGGAAGCTATCAGCAGCTGCATATTTCATTTCAGATTTCCGTGAGTTACATAGCTCTAAGTATAAAAAAGTGCACCAGGAGCTGCTCCCTGATATAAATGTGGTTCAGAAAAACGCACAAGCCTCAGTATCATCAAACATTTAAATACGGAGGAAAAATAGCCTCCGAGTCCTATGCTGCGCGTGTATATGCGTTGACTCTTTCGCGCCATGTTGAATTTATTATCCCCTCCAGTGGTCCATATAACATCGCAATAAGGGCCTCGGCTAGTGTGCAGGAGGTTGAAAATTCAAATTCTTTTGGAAATATTTTTGTTTTTTTTTGGTTTATTCTTTAGAATTGGTTAAAAATAAAAAAAAAAAATTGAATACAATATAAAATGTGTGCTTTGCTGGCGTGGGGTGGCGTTGTATGATGTAGAAGAGAAAAGGTGCGCAGTGGTAGGGCATAGGGGGTTGAGCGATTGTAAAGTAACATACAAAATAAGTTTTTGTTACACACTTTATGAAGGTGACTAATCTAAAATCGTTGATTTACTATTCGCGTATAATGCACTTATAAAAGTATACATTCAAGAATAAAATGGTTTTTCTACAGCGTAAATCTTGTCTTTGCTTTTCGAATTTCTATATGCAAATTGTATTATGTTAAAGTACACTAGTAATAAATTGAGTCACGAATTGATAAGTAAACTAAATAAATGTTTAGTCGTCAAATTTCATACAAGATATTACAATATGTGTAATAAAGTACTGATGTAAGATTCACTTCGCTTGCTGTACGCCCTTCAAGGAAATTTATCCTTATTGTTTTAAAGCCAGTTATACTTAAATCTTTAGAACTAAGGCCACGGTTATATGGTACGGAAATTGCCAGCGGAACGTTGCAGCGGAACCTTTTAAGCCCATGAGAGTGACCAGGTCCAGAAGTGCGAGTCCCGTTAGATGGCGCTAATGCTGGTCTCAAAGTTACACCAAACAAAGCAGACAACAGTAGTGTTACACTACTACCAGTGTACAAACGCTGTAGTGTACTATACTACTCTGTACTATTTTCAAAATCAACAAAACATATATATATTTATATTATACAAAAACTTACTCTCCACGTCTGCAGTGGTAAATATTTTAAATATTGACCTTAATACCGCAGGAGACATGTCATATTTTATGTTATAGTAAGCGCCTCGGATTATTGGGTGGTAAACGCTTGTGTTATTGAAAATTATTTAATTTTCAAAGTGGTCAGTGAGAGCCCCGTGTTATTAAGTGTTAGCCACTTTTCTTCCTTATTAATAATCATTTATTTAACATAGTGGCCAGTCAGCACCCCTGGTTATTAGATGATAGGCGCTTGGGTTATTCATTAATAATTATTTTTTCAACAGAGAGACCACTAAGCGCCCTGGGTTATTCTGTGATAGCCACTTGTAGTAATAATAATTATTTGATTAAACAAGTGACCAGTAAGTACCCCAGATCATTGGGTGATAGAGGCTTGTGTTATTTATTTATAATTATTTATTTGATAGAGTGGCCAAAAAGTGCCCTGGGTCATTGGGTAATAGGCGCTTACCTTATTTATTTAAAATTATTTATTTAATTGGGTGACCAGTAAGATGAAAAATTTTTTCTAACCACTTNCACATTAAAATATATGCAGGTTTACAAGTAAGGTTTTCTTTAAATAAAAAATTGAAATTCAGAGCTACTCCAATTTATATTTTTTTTATGTTTTCTTACTTCATTTCAATTTTTTATTTATAGACTCATACAAACAATTCAACTTCGTGAAGAACATAGATATATAAAAAATAAAGACTGCTCGTTCTTATGCACGGCGCTTAAGCATGAGTAGAAGGAGACACAATATCGAACGTGGGTATCTGGGGACCACCTTTGGTAATGTACGAGAATGACAGATACATATTTGTTAGAGTGGCCAGTAAGCACCCTGGGTCATTGGGTGATAGGCGCATGTGTTATTAATAATTATTTATTAAACAACGTTGCCAGTAAGCACTCTGGGTCATCGGGTGATAGGTACTTGTGTTATTCGACCTTATTTGAGTTTTACGCCTCACGTTCGGTATTATTTTTTTTTGATCCAGTGATTTCTCACATCAGAGAGGTTGGGTCCTAGAGAACTTCCAAGTCTGGTCGGAACTATATCTTAACATTGGTTTTTTGGCCTACCAAGGGCGTATTCGAAAATGATGTTTTGGTTAGCTCTTAGGTTTGTATCCACCCCCACCTTTACTTAACTAACCGAGCGTGTGTTTACCTCCTGGAAGCCAGCGCGCAAATGATCGATTTGAGCAATAAAAAAAATACTAGGCGACGTGTTTTTATCTGCACATTTCGTTTAAGCAAATAGTTGGAACTGCACATGCCTCAATTTTGCATAAAAAATTAAAAACTATTTGCGATTTGAAGGCCGCAGTTGGATAGCCATATCTCGTCAACAAGGGCACATTTGCAACTGCACACTGTCTTAATAAACTGCACATTGTCCAAACTTAATTGCACAATCAAAATTTTTATCTGCACTGTCTTAATTAATTAAAAATCAATTAATATAAATAATCCATATTGTAACTACGAGTTTCCATGCACTGCGCATGTCCTGCTGTTGACGCTGGCCACCACGTGTGACGTCCACCAGAGGGTGCTTAGCTTTGGTGGCAAAGTTTAAAAAAAATTTTAATACAGGACATTCACATACCTTTACCTTTTACTCTCTGCTTTCGTTAAAATATCAGTTATGAACATGAAAAAAAAAAACAGGCTTGATTTGGACAGCTCAAATAGAGATAAAAATGTTCGAGCAGATTATTAGGAGCTCTGAAAGAATTTTATCAGGTTGGTCCGTTGGTGGTATGTACAACCAAGGTCAGGACTCAGGACAGTCAGGTCAGGACACTCAGGACTTTTACCATCAGGTGATCAGGACAAATACCATTTACGTCTTACCGTGGCTATTCTGTAAAATTCTGTGATAGAAATCTTGCTAAACCATTTCCACTAAAGTCACAAAAATCAGTTTGAAGTAAAAATTTAACGTTTGATGTGCACTATAAAAATATNTTTATCAGGTTGGTCCGTTGGTGGTATGTACAACCAAGGTCAGGACTCAGGACAGTCAGGTCAGAACACTCAGGACTTTTACCATCAGGTGGTCAGGACAAATACCATTTACGTCTTACCGTGGCTATTCTGTAAAATTCTGTGATGGAAATCTTGCTAAACCATTTCCACTCAAGTCACAAAAATGAGTTTGAAGTAAAAATTTAGCGTTTGATGTGCACTATAAAAATATCGATACTGAATGTATTATAAGTAAGGTTACATTAAAATATATGCAGGTTTACAAGTAAGGTTTGCTTTAAATAAAAAATTAAAATTCAGAGCTACTCCAATTTATCTTTTTTTTATGTTTTTTTATTTTATTTCAATTTTTCATTTACAGACTCATACAAACAGTTCAACTTTGTGAAGAACATAGATATATATAAGAAATAAAGACTGCTCGTTCTTATGAATGGCGCTGAAGCATTAGTAGAAAGAGCCACAATATCGAACGTGGGTGTCTGTCTGGGGACCACCTTTGGTAATGTACGAGAATGACAGATACCCACGTTCGATATTGTGTCTCCTTCTACTTATGCATCAGCGCCGCACATAAAAAGGAGTAGTCTATATTTTTTATGTCTATGGTTTACAAGTAATCTGCAGCAGACGGCCAGCAGTCAATTTCGCAGACCGAGAGTTCGGCTCGAGCAACCGTACCGACAGGACCTTCTCTATAGCGACCTGGGATGCTCACCTGCTGTAATACGTTAAGTATAGTGCTTATAACATTGCAAAATTCCGTTTGCACCACCTTTGACTTTTTTAGTCACTTTGCCTCCTGGTGATCCCTCCTTCCTTCCTCACCTTTCACCTCCACCAAACACTCTCCATCCCCGCGCCTTTTTCACCCCACAACCATAACCTTAAACCAATCCCCACCGCCGCCTCCCCTCACAGCTCCTGCTGCAACAGGCGCCAACCAAGGCGCCTTGGCAGCGGCTGCTGCTACCTCATCCTGCATCACTCTTATCGATATGGTTAAACCCAAATCTAAAAAACGAAAAAACAAACGCACCAAACTATCATCTGCTCCTCCCAAGAAAAAAATGCAAGACTCTCCCGACATCCGCCATCTAGAACACCCAACCGAAACTAATAACGAATTCTCCATGGATGCTGAATCGGCATCCATCGAAGAATACGACTCGGACTCCTCATCCGCCTCTTCCCTTTGATCCACCTCCCCCAAGACCCAGGATTCCCCCACAACCAATGACAAATTGCTTCTCGACTCACTTTTTAAAGAATCCTTTGGTACCTCCCCATGCTTACAAAATTCACCTCACCTGTCAGCAAACCTCCCTACTTCCTCCTCAACCCCAATCAACATATCTAGCACACCAACCACTCATAAAACTACCAACTCACGCACAACCATAACATCCGACTTAACCCCCCCCACTCATTGATCCTAAAGTACTCTCGCACTCTCTTCAAAACGACACACACAATAAAGTTCCTGCTAACGCACTCAACACACCTCAAACTGCCTCAAACATCCCAGGTACCCTTTCAAACACAAACAATCTCATGGCAACCACAATCAGCCCTAGCTCCCTCTCTTTAAACCTGCAATACAGCAGCTCCCACCAGGGACCTTTTGTTGTCTTCCTCGAACCAATCCACCCAGAAAAAACATCTGGAAGATTACATCCTACCACCATTGGAAGGCTCATAGCCGCCACTTACAAAGGCAAAATCCACTCCATATCTTCCTCAGGCCCACTCAAAGTCTCTATCTCCATGACAGACGGCCTTTCCGCTAACCAGCTCCTCTCCAACCCTCTCCTTTTAAAAGAAAACCTCAAGGCCTCCATCCCTCACCACTGTATATACAAACAGGGTGTTATAAGAGACGTTCCCCTTGATCTAACGGAGGACATGATCCTCACCGGTTTGAACGCCCCTCTAGCATCAACTTCTCCTGTACACTCTGTAAAAAGACTCAACCGCAAAATTCACGACAAAAATACCAACTCATCCTCTCTCACCCCAACCTCGTCAGTAATGGTCACATTCATCGGCCAGACACTCCCCTCACACGTATTCCTTTACTGCGTTCGTTATCCCATCAGTCCATTCACTCAACCCATTAAATCCTGTTTTAAGTGCTTCAGATATGGGCACGTCAAAAACCTCTGCCGCTCAAAACACTCCTTCTGCTTGACCTGCGGTCTAAATACCCACCCAGAAGGCACCAATTGCCCCAGTGCTAACTCCCCTACTTGCATTAACTGCAAAGGTTCCCACACCCCCCTAGATAAAGCCTGCCCTGAGTACATTTTCCAACAAAAAATACACCTTCATG